>CP135576.1:3379091-3517201 GCA_032401905.1 Swietenia macrophylla
CATGTAATTTATCATCGCAAATCGTACTAAACAGTATGTCTTTGCATAAAAATGATAATTTATCATAATATTTAACTGACGTTAATTTCTCATTTGTATCTACAAAATTATAGTAATAATTAGTTGTTACTAAACATTACAAAGAAGAAATATAAATCAAATAAATAAGCTTAAATATAATTTAACTAAATTAAAAATAAAAAATCACAACAAAAGAAATAATTAAATCATAACTACAGTCTAAAAATATTAAATTTTAGTTATTTGTCATTATTTTCAAATAATATGTAATTAAATATAAATTTAAATTATTTATTATTTATATTTTTAAATAATATTTAATTAAATTAAAAAATCAATGCCATAAAAAAATTAACATTAATTTTTTAAGTATTTTTTATTTTAATTATAATTAATTAATAATACAACAAATTAATAATAGATAAAGCAAAAAGGAAAAACGTTCTGGTGCATGTATCACATGCGCCTAGGCGCATCAAAGACAGGGCAAATCTATCCTAGATTCACGCGCCATAAACTTACCATCTTCTTGCGTTTTTTTGGCCCATTTTTCCACCCAAAACAGCCAAAATATTATACATGTTCAATTTTTTCAATAATTTACACATCTAAATTGTAATATTTATACATTTTAACTATTATTTTCTATAATTATTATACAAAATATAAGTATTATTTAACTAACTATAAACTTATTATTTACAAATATTTTTAAACTCATCAATATAACAAAAATTAATAATGCAAGTAAGACAAATCTATTTAATTTTTTTTGTTGCCAAAATTTATGTATCAATTCCTGTGTTTGTATTTTTGGAGATGAAAAAGGTGAAGAAGAAAGTGAAAAAAGTGAAAAAAGGTGAAGAAAGATAAAACGTGTAGTTAATTTTGAGAGTAAAATTATTAATATAATTTATTTATGAGAACAAAATTATCAAAATGAATTATTTTAGTAAGAATATTTTAGAATTAGTTACAAATATAAAAAGATATTAAAATAGAGTTATTTCAAAAAAAATTTCTTACTATAACTTGCCAAGATCTAAAGGTGAGGCGGAAAATGACTCTAAGCGAGTTTATATTGAGGTATACAATAAATTTACTCTTAACATTACTTATATTTTATATATTTTACAGCACGTACAAGTGTGTTTTAGCTCAAATGGTAAATAAAATCATAAAACAAAATTAAAATTTTTTTTATTTAAGTTGTTGTAACTTCTTTCATATTTTACAAGAATAAATGAAAATTTGTGAGAATATAATATAAAAAATAAATTATATAAAATATACTATAATAATATAATTTTACACGTTTTGTATAAGAGTTTATATTTCTAATAGAAATTATGGCTTTTTGATATCGACCTTAGGGGCTAACAAGCTGTACGAAAATGACAATGATGATACTTATTGAAAGCTATTGGCGGGAAGCAATCAAATGACAATGCACTTCATTAAAACACCGCTTGACTCAAAAGTTTAACTACAATGTTGATCATTATTATGTATTTTAAGTAATTTGATGTTACGAAATAATAGGGTTTAGATTTAAGATTATTATTATTGAACTAAATTTATTTATTAATATTAATTATAAATTTTGTAATATTTGTGAAAGAAATTATCTCAAACCATGTCATTATTAAATTTAATTAAATAACCATTATTACAGGCGTAACCTCGAATTATTTCAACATCACTTCTAAAAAACAATCATTTCTCTTTAATTTTTCTTTAATGTTTCATAGTTTATTCATGTAACTTGCCAAAATTAGAAAATTCTAACATACCATACTCATTTTTAAGAAATTACTAAGAATAACATATTTACTCGATTCGAACAAGACAAATTCTAAAACACTCCTTTGAATATTTAATTTAACATATTCAAAAAATTAGTTTCAAATTCAATATGTATGAATTTCTATAACTTTTATAATACATCCCATCGGCATATAATTTTTTGAAATTTTAGTTTTCGAACACCTTGTTCATGCCATTCTAGTGAATATAACAATTCAATAATTAAAATTATCTATATAATTTTCAATTCTTTCTTGGACATTAACTAAAATATTTATAAAAATTTAGAATTTTTTCATAGTCTTTTTCTCTTTAATTTAAGTAAATATTAACACGTGATACAATTAATAATGAATGATTGAAATTGTATCTTAAATTTTTTAAACCATATAGTAAAATATAAAATTAATTTATAAATTTTGTTAAAATATAATATAAATTATTAATTATTAATAATATCATTTATCATTGTTATCTTGTTAAAAATTAAAAAAAGAAAAACTTACGAAAAAATTTTAATTCATAAAATTAATCTATTTTAAAATCAACAAACTCTCGCACTAACTTCATGTATTGATAATCTAAATTTTCTTTTTGTTCGAGGAATTCTAATCCTTAATACTTGAACATTTGTTTTGAGCTTTTAGGGAAGCTAGTCATTTCCTGTGCAAATAAAGCTTTGTTGTTGTATCACCATAATCGATGCACTGCTTGGAAAAAATGGAGAAACCAGGATATCACCAACAACTCCAACATCCTTAATCTCGCTCCATTCTGATAGCCCTGTCAATACTTGTGAGGTATCATCATGTCTTCTTCCAGCTAATATCAGGTCAAATTCTTCGCCAACGGCATTGAGCACTCGTGCTGTTTCAGCTCCTTCCTTGACACTCCGCTTTATGTATTCAACGTTCTTATTGGAAATAGTGTTCATTCTGAAGTCATTAATCATCCTTGAATCTCGATTTTCTTCCATCAAGTCATTATCTGAGAGGTTAGGTGGGTCAACAATGAATCGGATGACTGTGAGCATGATGCTATCGGTCTCCGCCATTCGCGCAGCAATTGCTAGAGCTTCACGATCGTCAGCCCCTCCTATGAAAACCACGCAGACATATGTCTTCTTTCTGCATGAGAGAATTGGTGTGAAATCCAGAAATCTCCCACGGCCGAACAAGATTCCGACAGAACACGGGGCCATTTTGAGTACGTTTTCTACAACTATTTTAGAGGAAGGACTGTTGGTTTTATGGAATGGGATAATCACTAAGGAGATACTCTTGTCAAATGCGATTGAACAAATGTCATCGTGCATGGAAACATAAGGAGCGATGACTGTGAAACATTGCACTGAGATTAGGCCTCCCTTTTGTTGCTCAAAAAGGCCAAAAGCATTAATCATGGAATCAACTTTTGTTGGTCTGTCAGAAGAATCAGGTGTTCTGTTTAACACGTGAGTTATAACTTGGGGCATGGAGCTTCCAATGTATTCTTCCAGGTTCATTACATAGACTCCCAGAGAACTTCGATGGGAATTGGAGGCCTGAAGGACGTTGATAATGGTTGGCAAATCATCCGTTTCATGAATACAGGAAAGGATTCGAAGCTCAGCATCGTGTCCACAGTGCTGGATAGTGTGTTTTCTGTAGGATACATATCTTCTCGAAGAATCATAAATAACTCTCACTACAGGTATGGCTATTGCTGAATGACAAATTGCTGACATGACGATGATGCTGAAGCACTCATCCGTGATCACCTGGATGCTATTCACTCGAGAGAAAATTTGGATATCATAGATGCCTCGGCTGGTCAAAACTAGACCAAGTGAGAAAGCATCAGCAAACGGCATTTTGTAGTACAGTGAAGGAATAATAATGGTTAGAAGTTTCACTGAATTAGTAACCAATATCACACAGCCCACTGCCCGCAAACCATTAAATCGGATGGAAAACAAATTTACCCGTCTGCCAGAATTAATTATAAAACAAGGAATGAACACTGCCCAAACAAAGTATTCAAATCTATCGACCAAACGGGATCCCATGGGAGGATTGATAGGAGTGCAGAGGCCCAAGATTATTGCTCCAAAAAAACCATGAAATCCTGCAACTTCTGCGTAGAGACAGCACCCGAGGAACATGATATTGATAGCCAATATATGTGAATGTTTCAATGGTTTTCCTTCTGGGGTTTGCTTCATCATCCAAAACATTGTAGGTCGGAGAGCAAAGACGACGATGATACCCATGAACACAGCGCTAAGGTTCATAAACAAGGCAGCATGTTCCGACTTGCTTTGCAAGCTATCTCTTGCATCACTGCCGATTGTATAAATAAACCAGCTCATTGCACCACTGATCAATGATGATGATAGAGCAATGTGGCCAAGCTCAGAGTTAAGGAGCTTGAGATCAGTTAGTAGTACAAGAATTACATGAAAGTTAACTGTCGATTCTATTGAGGCAACGTATGGCAGAGAGCGACGAAGTTCTTCGTCCAATGTCATGAAATGCTTTATTATAAAAGCTATAAATGTGGATACCATTAGCGGAAGCAGGAAGGATCCAACGCCTATAAGAATTGCCAGCTTTCCTGATCTTCTAACAATGCTCACGTCTATCCGCACGCTGAGCAAAAATAACATATAAAATAGGCCAAACCCGTCAAAAACATTAAGGACCGCCATAACTTTTGGGGAGAAAATTTTGTTGCTCAACTTTTCGTTCTGTCCAAGACACGAAGGGCCTAAGGCAATTCCAGCCTGTGGCACATACAGTGTCAGCAAACCAACGGCTACTGCGTGAATAAGACAATAATTATATGAAATTTTGCAGAAGAAAAAAACCACATATAAAACGGTAGAAAGCTTACGTACTAGCATCTGTGAAACAAATGCAACCTGTCCAAGCGGCTTGAGCAAGATGTGACAAATTACTGTGACCACAGTAACTAAAGCAATCGGATACAGAAATAGTACAAAAGGGAAAACTGTGGTTTGTTCTGTGATTACCGAATCTACCAACGTCGTTTTTCTATAAGTTTCGCAATATGTGGTGCCATTGTTCCACAATTCCAGGGAAGACATTCTTAAATTGTTAGTCTCACCGTTTCAGAAGAAAGAAAAAAAAATGAAAGAATGTAAGAGGAGAGAATTCTTTGAACCCAAAATTGTCAACAGAATGTTTCATTTACACCGAGTGGCTAGAAATATTTTTAATTAATTATGTGGCTTGAATGTTCACAGATTCAAGATGAAACACAAAACCCTCCAAGCAAAAATGAAGCCGAAATCAATGCTTTGTGACTGGACTAGACTCGTTTGAATCTGCTGGCTATGGAGGATAATTTCAGGTGATGTCCAAATTTTCATGCCCTTGAAGCGAATGTCACGGGTCACGATAAGAGATTCCCAGCGGCAGCTTGAAATGTCGCAGCTAGAAGCTGATTTTCAGCAAGTTTGCAGAAGGCCTTCATCGACAATCTAGGATCAGAATATTCAAAGTCACAGAAGCGACCAGTGATTCTCAGTTTCTTTTTCTTTACATCATGCATGTCTGCCTTGTATTCGCGAAAACTGTAATTGAAATTTTCTGCTTTCTATATGAATTACATTTTAGACAGGTGGGAACAAGTTATTCTAATGTCCAAATAGGCAGATTATCTTGTTTACGATTGGCTTAATGATTGGAGTATTGTACTTTTAATCCGCACAGGATTGTCAAAGTGAAATTATCATTTGTCAAATAAAGTGAGCTCTATTAGGTATCACATTAAATTATACATTCGTGCATATATATATATATATATATATGATATATTATTAAGAACGGTTATGAATTTTTAAAAATTTTTGAAGGTCCTTTGCAAGTTCTGGCCCCCATCTAGCTTGACATTAGACTAAAAAATGACCCACATTTTAAGAGCCTCAGTCAGCCGCCTGTACCGATTATCCTCAGAATCAGTGTATTATTAATCATGATGTCATATATGCTTCCACGAATTTCATACAATTGACAACATCATATAGTTGCTGATGCACGTTAATTAATGTCTACAACAATAAAATTTGACTCAGAAACACCTTGAGTACTCTCTCATGCTCTTCAGATCAATGGCAGACTAATGACAAGGAACAAACTTACAAGCCTTGCTTTCACCAGGTTTTGATATTATAGTTAAATCACCGTTTCAAACAACCGTAAGACACATAAATTCTTGGATATGTTGACACTCTGGTATCTGATATTAGTACTGGAAACTATATACTCAGAAGGATTTCTTTAGGCTGCAACATCTTCAACATGGTTTCCTGTTTTCCTTTGGCTCAAACCATGGGGAAGGTTCACAAAAGAATTAACTCCACTTACTCCTTTAAGAGCACTATATGCCTCCAGTGTAATCTTACCATTTACAGATTCTGGAACTCCCTGACTTCTCATGGATCTACAGCCATTAGAAACAGAAAGTTCTATATGATTTATACTGCTGCAGTAGCTCATATCAGATTTCCACTTGGTTAGAAGAGGTTTGTGTCCAAGGAACAAGCAGATGGCTGCACAATCATCAATCTTGGAACCTGGATATTTAGTTCTCCATGCTCGCACAGCTCGATTAACTAACATTTTTAGCAGCCATGTCTTGCCTACTTGCACAAGCAACTATGCTTACAACCCCATTGTTTGTTAACACATCCCATACCTGCAAAAGGCAATAACTTCAACTTACACAAGTTGATATCAGCTAGTAATACAATTGTGAGGCTAAATTTTATACAATGAGCTATGTCATGCAGTCTTCTGCTTCACTAAAGGATCTTTCACTCAGCAATTTTCTTTAATTATGGTAAATTATTATATTCCTTCGACCATGGGTACATATTTGCAACTTTACATACGGACATCTGTACTAGATAATGACTGATTAAATCGGGCATAAGGCAGCCAAATGGGAAAATTCATCAACTCAAAATTACACGCAGCAGGCAAAATAAAATCAAAATAGATCAAGGCTGACAACGTTGGGAAAATCAGAGCCAACAAATTGATTAATCATCCAATAATCTAGAAAAATATCAAACATGTAATATATCTCTGATATTAACAGAGAGGATTGAATTACCTCCCAAACTGTCATGGCATCTTGATTGACCTCTTTTCTTCCTTGTCGTGTGAACATAGAAATGTTCTTAGAAGAACCTTGTAATCTAACAGTTGCCCCATAATCTCCAACCCTCAAATCATCAGCTTCTTTCCCATCATTTGTATTACATTCTTTCTGTTCCGTGTCCTCCTCCATGCACGAGCCATACCTAATATATATACTACAACAGCCTCCCATGTTAATTAAGAAAACCAAAAAACAAACCCGCCAAAGCCCTACAAATGCCCGACCATTAAGTTTCCGGAAAAACGGGAATTTTCTCGGGACCCAAAAGGCTGATATGCATGAAGAGGCAAAAGGACGGGAAATCAAGGTGATGGGATGGGTATATACAAAACCGCATATTCATTTGAATAGACAAGAAGGAAAGAACGAGGAAGAAGAACCAACCATGAAGCATGTTTTTTTTTAAGATGATTTCGATTAGTAACAATAAGGGAAGCAATATTTTGGAAGATTTTAAGAACAAAAGACGGCGTGTTCCTCGTTTGTATCTCATGGGTTTGTTCTCTGACTTCTCGACGTGCTCATCTCTCACCATGTCACGTCAGAAGAGCTCTTTTGCCTCGCGAAATGCCTGCCCTTTATTCTTTTAACTTGTATTTTTAGTAAAATCTGTTAAATGGGATCTGTTAAACACAGGTTGGTTTTACAAATAGACATGGAGGTCCAATCCGTTAGCACCAGTTAATTGTAATGGACGGTCATTGAGGATGATGAGAATAACATCAAACAGTCGAGGATTGCCCCTTTTTCATAACCACTAAAGATGCATATTGTTCTCTTATCTTCTTTAAGATTATGATCGATGCCAATTGCATCGAGCATCCATCACCCAAAGTTCAGTTTCTTTATCTTATCCCACGATGGCGGTGCTACATTCAACTACATTCTAGATCTTTATTTATAATTATATGTACAATTACTGGGTGGTCTGAATGTTTTGGAAGGATCCATTTGATATTGGGTAATACAGAAGCCCAGTCCAATGCTTTCTTACTTGGAAAGTAAGGAAATTCCGGCAAATCTGGATGCCTTTCTGGTTGCAACACAACACAGACCACGTCTATTACCAGATTTGGATGCCATCACGGCCCAAGAAAACTCTAGCATTATTTTGTATTCGTCACACAATGCAGCCAAGTTCTAGGCATTGCTTGCAATTGCAATCAGAAATATCGTAAGGTTAAACAGATATGCCCTTCCATTACGGAAGAAGAAAACAACCATCCATTCAAGATGGAAATGTAACATCTGACTAGCACAAAGGAAGATTTAGCCAGTAGACTCAAAGGCCATAGGTCTTTACTATAAGTACAAACTTCAAAGATACGCTAATTTTCAATCCATGTTATTTCTTATCAACCAAGACAAATATTACACTTCAGACTCTGGGTTATATGCAACAAAATGGCAGATTTATGCTGTCCTTTTTACTGCCAAAGTTTCTCATATTTAAGAAAGTTGAGTTTAGGATGAACATCCTAGATCCTTAACAAAATACAAAAATGTATGCAAGACGAGCTCCCAAAACCACAACCGCATAATCAATGGTGTCAAAACTAAACAGAAAACAAAAGCTCTCTCATCAAACAATAAAATACTTCGATCTTACCTCTTTAAACTGAAGAATGAATTGAAGGAAAGTAAGAAAAAACTAGATATTTGGTTTCCGAATCAAAAATAAAATACAACTCCATAAGTCTATCTCTACTTACAGTTTTGTACATCATTATAAGTGTAGACCATGCTAAACTCATTGATTTACAAGGCAAAGAGAAATTGATGCTGCCAATGAAGAAGACTTGAGTAATAAGATTTTTATTTGTGGTTGCAATTCTTACAACAAAAGAAATTTTGAGGGGAAGAAGTATTCTAAAAAAGGTATCCCACAACACTTTCACTGTAAGATTAAAAGAAGTAAAGGATCCCATGGGTTTAAGAAAAAAAAAATACAGATAATATGCAAAATTATTACCAATCACCACCATTGATGAACAAGAACACCACTTTGTCTAAGAGAAGTAAACAACTCCAAGCATTGATCATATGTCTTCTCATACTTTGGACTCCTTTCACCGGGGCAACATTTCTGCCACCTGTTATAATGACATTCAAGAAAGATCTCATCTATCAAACAAATTGACCCCGTCTCAAACAGCCTTGGGATCAAATCAAATTCAGTCCCTTCCACATCCATCTTCATCACCACAAAATCCTTACTTGTGACAGTCTTCTTTAACCAATCAGCAAAATCAAACCCCATAATACTGTCCACTTCACCATCAAAACCCCTACCATATGATAACGATTGCACAGGCTGAATTCTACCCATTCCCCTGCCTTTAACCTCCACTTCCTGACCCGGGTCATGATTAATTTCAAAGGACAATGTCTCATTTCTCACCCAAGCTGCGTAAGGCAGCAACTTAACCCCTTTCTTCACTTTATACTCTTCATAAAACGTTTTATCAGCCTCAATTGCGTACACTTCAAATGTTTTGTTCTGCTTCGGGTATTGCTTTCTAAACCAACTGCCAATACTGGAACCATAACTCCTGGCTCCAACATCAACATAGACGTATCTGTTCTTGAAACTTATATCAGCCATGGATGTTAAATACTTTATGTTCTTTATATTTCTCTTCAAGGTTATCCATGGCTTCAGTGGCTCTTCTGTAATCAATGGCTCCGCTTTCCGGACTAATTCCTGCTTAGAGCCCGGAACCGAGCACTTACTTTTCAAATTGCCTTCGGGTTCATTCTCCCCGTGGCGATGAATGATTTCGCTCTCTTTCTTTAAGACAATTTCTCTAATATGTGGCATTGACGAATCAAAACCATCTATATCATGAGATTTCGCTATATTGCAAGAATTGAATAAATCAATAAATGAATTGAAACTATACGTATCTTTAGCCCTCACATGGACCACCGCAAACCCTTCGGGTTTCAGCGTCCTTATGATCTCCGACGCAAAATCAACCGGCCTGGAAGATTTGTCTAGTCTGCCCCCGCCGATGAAGATGAAGTCAAAGGTATTCTCATCGAACGGTATCCGATGCCCCTCGCCTGAAATTACCAGCGGCTTCGACTTTTTCTTAAAAATTCCAATCGTGTCGTCCACTCCGATCTCCTTCAAAGCGTAAACGTCCTGGCCATATTGAGTCTCTACGCACAACGACTTTGCACTCTGAGAAAGGTAGCCTTCGGAAATCAGATCTTGGAAGACAGAAGAGTAGAAATGGACGGCCTGTATCCACTCTTTGCTGGTGTAAAGATCGGTACGAGTGGGGCTCACTCCCTTAGATCGAACGGCTTTGTAGGCCGTTACCGGGGAAGCTCTGGAGCCCGCGCCGGCAGCAACGAAGCTGAAATTCTCCGGTAGTGAGAAAAAACAAAAGTCGCCGAGATCACAAGATTCGCCGGTGATGGTGACAACGTAAGCGAATCGGACGACAATGATTAGAACACCAAATAAAAGCACCCGTACCAGAATATTCCTCAAAAAGCTGGGCTTCCCTGCGGTGGGCTCCATCACTTCCTTCTCCCGGTTTGGAATATTGACGTCGTATAACAAAGAAAAAAATAACAAAAATAGGAAAAAAAAAAGAAAAAAGAAAAAAAATGGAGACGGAGGAGGCGGTTAGCGGGAGCAGAAGCGAGCAGAGGTGTGGTTGCCACCGATGAGGTTTCTGGAGAGGGAGGGAGAGGAGTTGATTGGGAAATAGAGAAAAACCGGATGGGCAAAACGGGAAAGCATTTTAGTGAAAAGCTGCCGTGGTGGTAATTATGTACGCAAGAACTGGGGCGAGTCTGGATTCCGTTACGGGCAGGCTGTGGCCATGGCCATGAACAGTTGAGCCGAGTGACGAGCTTTTAGTCTGAGATAGAGACTCGGTTCGTATTTTTCGGTCTTTGTATAGACTTGAGATTGATAGAAGGGGAACGCGGTGAAGTGACCGGCTTAGCCGGTGTTTTATCTTCCCGCGGATGGACAGGATGGCAACGCTGCTCCGTGGAAAGTGCGTTGTACTTTCGCACCGGATTTTCCATTATTTACAAGATTGCCATACCACGCCAACTTGCTGCCGTTTCCTGATTGGTACGCTGTCTTTAGAGTTTCGGCCGGGAGTCGGATTTAGTTGGTGTGGGTCCGAATTTTAATTTGCATTGGCTGGTTGGCTTGGTTCCGTCTGAATAAGGAAAAGGAAAATTTTGCTTTAAATTTTCATAATTATTTAATGAAAATATTTTTTTCTTGATGAATGTGTATTAATTAATTCAATTAATTTTTTTGGACTATGCAGCTAAAATATTAGGGAATGGCAGGTAATTTTTAAGTCTAATTTTGTAATAATACGATCATTGAATGCAATCCGTTATTGTATATTGTTATAATTATAATAGTATAAAAAAAAGACTAATTTAAATTTAACATATTTAATAATTATTTTAAAAAATAAAAAATTATTAAATAAATTATAATCGTATAAATTATTTATATTTTAATATATTTTTATGGTAATATTTTTTAAATATTAATTAATTTTATCTTAAATATAATTAAATACTTCTTTAAATTGACAAATATAACTAAAATTCATTTCAAAATGAGTAAAATAATTTTATTAAATTATAAATAAATTAATAAAATATAATTATTGAAATAATTAATTATATTTTAAGTAAATTTATATATTAATAATTTAAAATTTAAACCTAACACTATTGTTAATAATAATTCTATAATTTATTTAATAATTATATTATTTTTTATTAATTTAAATTTAATAAACTTTTATTGTACTCGCATTATATTAACATTTCGTATTAAAATTTATTTTGCTTCTATAGTAGAAGCAATAAATTTATAGGGATATTATCTTTAATTGAGAAATTGGGACCATTAGTTGAGTCAATTCCATAATTATAGTTTTGCAAAAATGTCCATACGTCATTGTCTTTCCTTTGGTGGCAATCTGAAACGACATCATTTCAGCTCAACAACTGAATCAACCAACCAACTAGATTCTTGATCCAGTAGGTCATGATTTGCGAGGCCCGGCATAGCATCCCACGGGTTCTTCTTAGAGAAATCAACATCAGTGAGTGGTAGGCACGAGCCGCGTGGGCGCACCCAACGCCGGACTAGCCGTTATTAGCCTTTTTTCACACTAAAGTGCCAAAATAAAAAACCTGTCCTACCCCTCTCAGCCTTTTAATCTATTTTGGCCCTACGTTGAATTGTTGGAACGCGTTACGGGTAATTAAATAAATTCCAAAAGAAAATTATTATCCACGTAGATGTGTCAAAAGGCTAAGAAAATGGATAATAAAAAAATTCAACTAAGGAAATGACCCAATCTTGAAAAGAAATTTCAACAACCAAAATTTTATATAATATTATTAAGTAAATGATATATTTAATAATTATAAAAGTATTTATTAAATTATCTTATTATTCGTTCATTTTAAAAAAAATTAATTAAAATACCTCTCATTTATTTTATATATTTTAATATAAAATTTAAAATATAAAATACAAAATTAAAACAATAACATAAATATAAAATATAAATATAAAATTTAAAACAATCAATAAAAAATTAAATATCATAATACACACATATATTATAGCAAATTACTTGAATAATTTTTCGTTTGAATGAGTACTAATACGTATAAAAAATTATAGGTGAAATAATTTTATTATATTAATATAATTTTATGTGATAAGACTATTTAATAAATAAAATAAAAATAATTTATAGTGATTGAAAAAAGTCTAAATAATACTTTATTATTTCGTTAATATAATAAAATAAATTTAATATTACGATGACGTATTACATTGAAAATAAAAATTAAAAATTTTTATTTCTAATTTTATGCACATGGTTTACGGGACATTATCTCTAATTGAGAAATTTGGACCATTAGTTGAGTCTATACTACAATTATGTTTTTGCAAAATTATCTATGAGGCATTATTTTTTGTTTAGTAGTTTTCTAAAAACAACATTATTTCTATTCAATCATTCAATGAATGAATTAAATTTTTTATTTATTATTAATAAATAATTTTATTTTATTAATTATATAATAAAACTATTTCATCTCAAATTTATTCGTTGCATAGTGTATATTGCTCCGATTGAGCCACCAAATGGTTGATTTCTCGTGGAACAACCGACTATAGCGTTGTCGCGGAAAATTGTGGATTGGGCCAGGGGACACATCTTATGTGTTGGCTTGCTGGGTTTTTGACACGTCACACACGCGGCGGTAGATAACACTCGTTTATAATACGTTGCGCAAATACGTTGCGTAATCTCAATAATTCACAATTTTTTTAATCTGATTTTCCAGCGAGGATAATCCAATAATGATTCTGGTTGGTTCGTTGTGTCCAGCTGTGCCACGTGGAGATTCTTGACGAGTTCTAGAGAAAGCGCCGCAGGAGAATAATAAGAACAAGAATCTGGGGCCCACTTGCTATCGTTTTAGCTCTATTCAACGACCTTACTGACAGACCGACTTACCGTTTGTCTGATGCGGTGCTTATCCTGTGGGAAGCACAGCATTATACTCTTCGTACGCTTGCATCACCATCATCAATCAACTCAGCTCCCGTTCTATTGTCAACGGCCTTGATTCCTTCTCTTTTTTTCTTCTAATTTTAATTTCTATATATGGAACAGAGCAAAGAAGAAAGGTCTGGGCTTGCAAATGGTAATGTCGGAGAGCTGTCGACAGCTGCCAGACCTGAGCAAGAGCAATGGACCCATGAACGAGAATCAAGAGCCAATCGGTGACAGGATAGATATATAACTTGCGATTTATTGTTATTGTCCAAATCTGAATAGCATCCCATGTGGGGCGGATAAGGAGCTCAATGTACTCCATCTAGGGCGTTCAGCATTTTGTTTTGCAATTACGTGCCCGACAACTGTTTGATGTATGGGCTGAATGACCCATTTAGCCCAGTCATGGTAGGCTTTCATTCTGCGTGCTTGCTTACAATATGGTGGCCCTTTTGAGCACTTGCCATGCATTCTTCTTCTGAGACAGAAATTCATTAAATTTTTCCAGTAAATTTGTTTGTCGGTATCAGAAATTTTCTTCTATAGGATATCATTTGGCTTGGACTGGAATTCTGGAACCAATCTTCTTCTTCTTCTTCTTCTCATTCATTGGTCCTTCTGTATGTTCTGTAAGAAGCATCATTCCAGGTGACGGCCATGAAAGATCTGCATTAAGTATGTCCATTCATTGAATTAGTTTACGTGTGTGATACTTTACATTAATATTATAAAAAAAAAAAATGAGACAAAGAAATTCCCACGCAACAATGCCGTCTTTCTTAACCTTACAAGTTCCGGAAACCAGGTGTCGTTATCTATTCGATCAATTTCTTGTTTTAAAAGGTTTGTCATGAGAAAATAACGCTTTCGAAATCTTTTCCGTAACTTGAAGGCAACTACGATCTGGCCGCTAAATCAAAAGCATTAAGACGTATTACGATTATATTAATGGGTTGGAACTTGGCATTGACCTCTGCGTTATACTTCATGTCAATAAAAGTCTTCAAATCGAATTTCCAATTAGATTTATGCTTGTAATCTTTAGTAACTGGGCGAAGAAAGTGATAAACACGTTGTCGTAAAGATAAACGTAAAATTTAAAATAAAAAATATAAAAAAATTTAAAACAGTTAAAAAAATTATCGTGTAAAACGATTAAGGTTATAATTGAAAAATTGAATGAGCTTTTGGATGTTTGTTGATAATAACCAAAGCATAACGAAGTCAAAAACTGTCGATAACAAATTGATAATTTATTATAGTAATATTGTGAAAATAAAGTGGGCAGTCGGCACCCGACAGACTAAAATCTCGTGGTCTGCCACAGCTTTGTACAGCCAAGTCCGAATCAACTGTTAGTTGGTTACGCCAAGCTGATCTTTTTAAAACATGTCTGAGTTTTCTACAACAGAGCTACAGTTCTTGTGATCTTGTCCTAAAAAAACACCCTACGCAGGTTTGCTCTGACATTGTTTTCCGGTTGTGATTCCTCGGATTCAATATTCCAGGTATGTCGGATTTCGAGGAGAAGAAACACGTGGAATCTTCGCCAAACGTCACCCCAACGGCCCCGCCGGCGGCGGACATGGAAAACCAGACGCCGAATTCGGGTACGGGGTTCGGGGTCTCGGCGATTACCAGGCGCTGGAAGAGGGAGGATTTGTTGAATACAGGGTCTCTGGTTTTGAGAGGATTGGCTTTGTTGTTTTCTCTTCTTGCTCTCGTTATCATGGCTAGTAACAAACACGGCGATTGGAAAGAATTTGATAAATATGAAGAGTACAGGTAAATTTTTTGATCGGATTAAGATTTTTCCAGATGGGAATTTCTGAATCTTATGAACTGATCATTGAATTTGATTAATTATTTTTTTCTCTGGGTAATTTTCTTTTTGCAGATATGTATTGGCAATAGCAATTCTTTCCACTTTGTATACCGGAGCTCAAGCTTTGCTCCACATACACGAGATATCTACAAGAAAACAACTGTTGCAACGCCGGACTTCCGCCTTGATTGACTTCTTCGGAGATCAGGTTGGCATATCATTTTCCTTGATTCGGCACAAATTCCTGCAATTTTTATGGTTGTGAACAGTACTTTCGTGAGTAGGGTTCTGAAAAATTTCAGATAACTGCAAAATGAATAGTTGTTTAGGATATGATGGAAATTGGTAAAAGGGCCATGGACATTTCCACCGATGTTGCTTTAATCATTTCTATTTTGTCATATGGGCCAACCGTAAAAGCGCAGGAGTATCCTTGTAGCATCTGGAAGAACATGTGAACCTTGAATTTCTGCAACACTAATAGTTATTTACATTCCTTCACCTACCAGATACAAATTTTGCTTTGATTACAAGCTTTCATTCTGTATGTTGATATGGCTGTATTCAAAGATTGTATTTTTGGTCTTTTGTGTAACAGATTATAAGTTATCTATTGATATCAGCTGCATCGGCTGCGGTTCCCTTGACGAATAGGATGAGGGAGGGAGCAGATAACATATTTACAGACTCCTCAGCCTCTTCCATTAGCATGGAATTCCTTGCATTTGTAGCATTGGCATTGTCAGCTCTCATTTCCGGATATAAATTAACAACTCGGTCTTACATCTAAGTGTGCTTTTTTCTTTAGTTACGAATTTTTTTGTGTATCTCTATTGCTTCTGTTTGTGTAAAATGTATTGTAATTTAACTTTGTCTTTTATACAGAGAGCCGAGTTCTTCTCGTTATGGATTATGATTGTAACTGTGTGACAAAGAAATGTATTGGATGCTTGATTCTGTTGTGCAAATTATGCAGCTGTTCGGTTCTGTTGTGCAAATCAGAAATCGACCATTTATCAGTAAGATACATCTGCTGGATGCAAAAGTGGCACAGCCAAAAAAAAAAAAAAAAATACTAAGTGGGGCCAGAACCGTCTAGGTTCAACGGGGCCTCAAACAAATGAACAAATGCAAGTAACTCCACCTATCTGAGTCCCAAAATTTGCAGGGCCGCTAACCACGGATACATGAAAAAAAAATCATGGCTAAATTCATACCATTTACTGATTGGATGGACTTCCCAGGTTAGCTATTTGAATTTAGGAATGAGTCCAGGAATGAGTCCTCCCGGGCCTCTTCTTTGGCTTTGGGGAAAAGACTATCCAATTGTTGTGTCTGATTCATGTACGAGTTGCCCTGCTTCCCAAATCCTGAATATCCATAACTCCCCGAACTGTGCAGCATTGGTGCTGTAAACTGCTCTTGACTTCCTGATGAAATTGGAAATCTTGAGTTGTTCGGGGAGTTGGAATAACTTAATAAGTTAGAATGACTGGCCACGGCAGTCACAGACGGCCTTATAGGCACCGGCAGAGTGCTGCTGTTAACGTTAGGTGAAGGTCTAGTCAGTGCATAGCCACTACCGCGAGCTGCTGGAACATCATGGTTATGTTTCCCTTCATAGGTGGTGATCACAGCTCTTGTATCATGGGATGCTCGCTCTACATGTTTCCTCACTGGACAGCCTATAGTTGTACACTTGTAGTAGCTCCTACATATGAAGAAAAATATGGCATAAGAAAACCCAATTCATGACAATTTCCGGAGAATTTTATTTGAGGTGAAGAATAAACAATTACCTTGGATTAGGATTTCCCTTCACTACTTTCTGTCCATATTTCCTCCACCGATATCCATCATCAAGAATGTCTATATCACTTCTTGTTTGAACTACAATTCTTGGCTCTCTAACAGCTCTGTTCCCAGTTCCTATAAGACCCTCAATGTCATTTTCACCCTTCCTGAAAAATCAAGAACAACAAAATCAGAATCCAAATACAATTTCATCTTTAAGTTTCATCAGAGTCCTGCATTTGTTTGTTTCCTAGTCCTACCATCTTTTGGCCTCAGGTTCGTTTTCATCATCGTCTCCTCCAGGATTACTTGTCAGCGATCCTTGATCAAAATCTTCCTCTCCAAATGAGGCAGAAGAATCACCCTGCATAGAGAAAGACTCTGTTTGTGGATTCCCTTGCGGCCCGGCAGATTGATCTGAAATATCCGAGTTTGCACAAGTAGAAGGTTGCATTGATTGAGAAGATGATGATGATCTTCTAGTAGATTGAGGCTTGGGATGATTGTGACTTCCTTTATAAACAATTTCAGTAATCTGTCCATCCAATGATCTCTCAACTTTCTTCTTCACTGGACAATCTGGGTACGTACATTTGAAATAACTGCGAGGATTTTCACTTCCTTTCACTTGCTTTTGCCCGTATTTTCTCCAATTGTAACCATCTTCCGTTCTCTTTTGCTCTCTGGAGTACACCGTTGATTGATTGTGATAAACATAACCAGAATGATGAGCAGCATTACTCTGAACATTTGCTTGATATGCAGGCATCTCTGATGAGAAGCCCTGGATTGGTGCAAATTCTGGTTTCACTCCTGCCTTTTCTGTCGAGAAATCAGATTTTTGCTTTGTAAGCTTATTGAAGTTCCATGGTTCATGTTGCCTCTTAATGGACTCTTCCTGCACAAGTAAATGTTTGAAACTCAACAGAACTGAAGATAAACAACAATATATGCCTGCTTTCAGAGATAATATTTCCTAAACCTCTTTTCCATCCTCCAATATACCTTTTGTTTAAATTACAAATAGATTAAACTATTTATCTCTTAAAATAAATTACATAAAATATTTCAAGGAAGTAAGTTTAATTAGAGTACCTTATAATTTTTTTTGAATATTATCTTATAATTTAATTTAAAATTGTGAGTACTAATTGATTTAATCCTTAAAAATATTTTGGTTCGAGTTCAAATTTCGTCCACATCCACGTCCCATTGAAGAAAAGATAAATTTATATTTATATGTTTATTAAAAAATAAAAAATTAACGTTTAAAAACTAAAAAAAAAATCTTTACTCTTATCAAATTTAACATTAAATTAAAAAGTAAATAATATTGCATAATTAATTTTATATTTAGTTTGTAAATTCAGATTTCGCCGGTCGCTTGTGTCCACTGTCGCATGGGCCACTACAACTCTGAAAACCTTTCCTTGTTGTCAAACCTTGTGGGCTGAGAACGAGCCGGAGGAAAAACAACAGCAGATGTGGGAACTAGACAAAAGAATTTGTTGCCAGAAAGCCACTTAAAGATGCAACAGCAGTAAATAAACTACTGAAAAACGAATGAAATGAAGTATTAAGTATACGTACCACTGAAACAATGGTGGAGGAGGACTGAAAGCAGGTTGATGATGATGATGTTGTAGTACAAGGCCCTGTTTGGTAAGTTTGAAAAGAGAAATCAGAGAAGCTATTGTCTTCCCCCTTACCATTTTGCTGATTGTTGTTCCAGTTGAAGATATCAGTTGTCGGTGAGGCCAGAATCTGAACAAAAACAAAAGATTAACAAAGACCCATTTGAATTACAAGGATTAAGCATGTTTCTGTGTGATCAGAAGAGTTAAAACACTTACGTTAGAGAAGAGTACAGGCGAGTCAAGGAGGTCAGCTGGGTTAAAGCCAGAAGGAGAAGTAGACAAAAACGAAGAAGGAGAAACAGGAGGAAGAGGAGGAGAGATAGGAAGTGAAGAAGGTGCACTAATTTGATCAGGTGATTGGTTGGAGAAATCCCAGCTGAACGAAGAAGTATTAGTCCTGTCTTGGCTAAAATTGTCCATGCTGTTGATGAAAGAAGAGGCCATGAGGTTTTGCCGTCGAGAAGAAGAAGTCGGCGTTGGGGGATTTATAGAAGAACTAGAACGTGTTGTCTTGTGTTGGCGAGCAAGCAGAGGAAGTCGTTCAATGTTGAGAGGAGAGGAACTGTTTTTCCATGGGTGACTTGGTGAGCTTCGCATTAAGCAGCGTCTTCCTCCATGCGTCTTCTCAGAAACTAAAAGCAAAGTTTTGACCGTGGAAAAACTATTCTTGGTCAGAGCTTGTGGATTTGACTGGACTTAGCCAGCCTAGCCACATTAATCAGAGTCGGCTTATCAGCCAACGCTAAGTGGCACTTCTCTAATGGAAGCCGTGGAAGCCGCTATGTTTGACACGTGTATCGCTATGTGTTTAGTCTTTTAATTAAATAAATGAAATAAAATAAGGTGAATAATATTAATTTTGGCAAGGGTTCTGTTGACCATTCACACGATAGCCGCCAAGCCGCCAACCGAGAGAACTGTTTTCGCGTTAAGCCGGAACCTTCAACTGAAACGACATAACTAACCTCTCTCTCTCTATCTCTCTCCCTCTTTAATTTTCTGACCCTTCATCACCTGACACAATGGCTTTTGAGAGTGGCCTTTTCGTATTTTACTAATTGCCAATGCGGGCATGAAAATAGTAGGTGACAAGTCTGCAAACTCTCAGTATTTAATTTATTTTTTTCTTTCTTTTTTGTTATGAAGATTGTTGTAAATTAAAATTACATGTTGACTCAGTCAACTCAGGCTTAAACCAATGTGCATTTCTTCCAAGAAATATAGCATATGGTCTCCTTGGGTTGTGGTGATTCCATTATTCGCCTAAGGTTGATGGACTGAAGCCCAACGAGAGGACTAGAAAAAAACAGGGCCTTATGAATCAATTTACAATCCAGCCCATAGACCTACTGCCGTGATGCAAAACACACACGAGGACGAGGAGGAGGTTACAGCGTACGAGGAATCAAGGACGCCAGCAGCAAGGCAAAGCAACGAAAAGGAATTGCCATTTCACAGCAAATTCATGATGACAAGAATTGTACTATTTTGTTGTTTTCTTCATTAGGGTAAATCAGGCTTCACCTTCAGATGTGTATATATGTTCGTTATGCTCCTTGTTCAAACACAGAGAGCTGTAACCTTTTAAAAACATAGCAATCGAAATTACACGAGATTTCACTGTCATTCATCCTCTTCTTCAAATTTTAACTGCCTACCCCAGAACCTGCAACCTCAGATTTTCCCTCTATCAGATTCTGATTCCAAACTTTAGATAGAATCTCAAACCCATGGTTGAATTCAAGCATTTCCTGTAAGATTCTGTAGTACACACAACACAACAAGTAGAACCTTTATCAAAAATATATGCCAAATCCTTCTGTGAA
The DNA here is from genome assembly GCA_032401905.1 of Swietenia macrophylla. NCBI lineage: Eukaryota > Viridiplantae > Streptophyta > Magnoliopsida > Sapindales > Meliaceae > Swietenia > Swietenia macrophylla. The sequence goes on from CP135576.1 coordinate 3,399,751, forward strand.
TTTCTTTTCAGGGTTAGCCAAGGGCCAAAACCAGTTACTTCATTGCATTACAGGAAATAGACCTGAAAATATTCCTGTTTCTTGCAAACTTTGCCAGCTTCTTGGCATGGAATCTATGCTTGTTGGCAACGACGACCTTAATCCTCTGGCACCATGTCTTCCAATTGCAATTTCCAGCGCTTGGGATCTATTTCACCCTGTAAATTGCATGATTGGATCACTCAATTAAACTATGCATAACAGTTTTATATTACATGTTTTAGTTCAAACTTAGTCCATTATTCTCATTATGCAATTTGGTTGGTCACATGATTGTCAACTTTTCAATTGCCTACACCTAACATTCCAAGGAGCAAATGATTGCTTCCGGCAAATCATTTAAATACTTGAACAAATAAATAATGAGCTTTTGATGCTCGTGAAAGTTTAAAAGGATAAATACCTGAAACACCTTATCTCTCCATTGAAACACACAACCGCGAGCTTCTAAATGAACGACAAGAGGCTGGGGAAGCAGTGATCTAAAGGACGCCTGAAGTTTCACTTTTGTTAACCCTCCACATGCCAACAAGACAGCAGCTAGTCCACTTGGGGTTAAGCCCTTCAAGTGCAATATAGTCATGTTCTGTAGGCAGCTGATGCTCGCCAGGGACAAGAGCCCCACGTCCGTAACTGTGGTGTAAGATAAATTAATCTGCAAAGAAAAGTACAAAGCACAACATCTGGAGTCAACTTTTGCTTTTTGACATGTTAAAATTACCAAAGATTAAAGAAAGAAGTTGTCTTATACCCGTCTGAGGTTTTGAGAGAAGTGAGCAAGCGAGAGCATTCCAATATCATTAATGTTGTGACACCATTTTATGTCTAGCTTGGTGAGTTGCTTACATCCCATAGCAACAGCAGCTACACCTAAAGATGTGATAAGAGGACATCCTCGACTTTCCAATGTATTCAAGCTCGAGGACTTTGACAAGGATATTAAAGAACTATCAGTAATGTCTTTAAGATAGGCTATATTTATCATCTGAAGGTCAGGGCAACCATAAGCAACTGCTGAAATGCCTGAATCTGTTATTCCTACAGACCTGTTCAAAGCAATCACTTTCAATTGTCATTCGAATTCATTCATACAATATTCCTTGGCATAACGTAGGAAATTCTAAAATGACAAACCAATACAATTTAAAGCCCAAACTTGCTTCAATCAAACTAAGGCTAAAAACATGCATTAATTATGCCCAAAGCAAAAGGACACCAAAAAGCAAAAAACTAGCAGAGCGCAGGTCACAAACCTGTACAAATCAAGCTCTATGAGTTTCGAGCAGCACATGCCAACACGGGCAAGTCCCTCATCAGTAATGTTTAGACAAATTCCTAGTTTTAAAACAGAGAGTCTAGAACATCTAGAGATGGACTTCAGACCTGCATGGAGAGAGAGAGCATAAGTATTCCAATTATCAAAGTAACTCTTATTCACAAAAGATAAAAGTGAATGAAACATATTAAACCTTCATCATCAATTTCGTTATCTGTCAGATCAAGCTCCTCAAGAAAATGGCACCGTTGTCCTATCAACACAAATGCTTCTCTAGGAACCTGGGAACATGACTCCATCTTAAGAGAAGTCAAATTGGGGCATGAACTTGTAATGTGGGCAATAGAAACATCAGTTATCTTGCGACAACATGTGATGTCTAGCTTCATCAAGTCTCTATGTTTTGTTACAACAGATGAGAGGCCTTCATCTGTCACTCCCAAACACTTACTTAAGCGTAGCTCCTTCAGTGACGCACACCAACCTCCAATGGCCTTCATTCCAGCCCTGGTTACCACACAACCATCTAATTTGATTGATTGCAACATGGAAAGCTTTTTCAAACTATCGGCAAATGCAAGAGTGACCTGATGATCGCCAATGCCAAACTGTAAATATTAGGCTGGAAAAGATAAACCACCCAACAGTAGAAAAAGACAAAGTAGATGAAAGACATACAGGAGAGCCATATGCTAAGGTGAGTTGCTGTAAACCTTTGGTACTACTTGTTAGCAAAGACAAGCCCAGGTGACTGATGTTTTGACAACTCGACATATCAAGTGCCTGTTCAATGCAAAATAAGCAGACTTCATCAAATAAATGTGTATAATCAAATTTACTCTAAACATTTCTTTATAGAGCTTTCAGTGGCTCTTGACAAGGCTAGTGCATTCTCATGCTATCAACAAATTCACTGAGTAGCATATGACAAACTCTGTAAACTTCAGCACCTTAAAAGTTAATCACCAAAATGAAAGAAATATGAACAAAACGTAAGAATCTACTTCTCCAATTTTGATTCAACGTCAGATCTCTCTCTCTCTCTCTCTCTCTCTCTCTCTCAATGAGCTTGTTTTCCGTTGACTCATACCTTCAACGACTTGCATCCATGTTTGAGGGCTGCCAGGCAGCAATCATCAATTCCAAAGCATCCTTCCAGTATCAATTCTTCAAGATGTTGTAATTTCAAGATAGATGGCAAACATTTATTTGTAATCTGCACAACAGCATATCAGCAAAAAAAATTAATCAAATTTAAAGATTCTGCCAAAAAAACTAAATTGAGTAATGAAAGTATTGAAAAAGACCCCAAATTGACCCAGTTGTAACATTCACATTCGATTAAACTCATTAACCACAATAGATCCAAATTAAAAGAGATCACACAATCAAATCATCAAACAGATCTTCAAAATCATTACCAAAAATTGTTATGTAATTAATATAGGAAAATATGAAACTAAAGAGAAAATTACCGGCAAGTATGAAAGATCCAAACTACGAATTTCCTTGCACTTAACAGCAAGCAAGCCAATACCCAAATCATCGACACCTAAACACCATTTCAAGCTAATCAATCTCAACTTTTTACACCCAACAGCAATACACCCAACCCCCATATCAGTAACCATCTTACATCTACCCATCCACAACTTCTCCAGATTCTTTGCCTCAGCCAACGCCGCAGCTCCTGCATCCTTTAAATTAACAGAGTTCGATATATCAATCTCCACCAAATTCTTGCAGTTCACAGCCAAACTCAACAACCCAGAACTCGAAAAAGCCCCAGACCATGAAAGATCAACAGAACGAAGAGTATAGTTACGGATTTTCGATATCGTTGTTAAAGAATTGTCTGTCACACGAGGACAGAGACTGAGATCAAGATGGGTTATGTTTGGATAACGAGTGAGGATTGCTGGAAGATGTTCCTGGCGAAGAGGCCTGAGTTTCTTCCGGTGTTTGGATTCTATAATGTAAAACGATTTGCAGACCAAAGAGAAAGATTTTCTGTCAACTGGATTCGTGCTGAGGCAATCTAAGATTACGAAAACGATCTCCTCCGACAGAAGATCGAAAACATTGATCATCTCATAGCATTTTTGCTTCTTCATGATAGTAAATCCAGAAGATTCTCCGCAGATATGATACAATTAAGGCTTGCAATGATTTTTGCTGTAGGTGAGCGCGTAGATGGGTTTTATATTGGGAGAAGATTTTGGATGTTTTTTGAGCTTAGAAGTAACCGTTAACAGAAAAAATGGTGGGGTTATGTTAGGTAGTTGGAAGAGGGAGTGAAAGAGAAGAAGGGCATTAAGTTTACCGTTTTAGCCCTGCAAGTCTTTTTCAGCGAGGTACGTTTGGACTATCATACCCCTCGAATCTTTCAAATCCTCGTGGGATTGCCTAATAATTTTGGAAAAGTAAATTATCAATTGACCCCCGTAATTTAAAAATATAACAATAAATGTACAAATTTTGACACTTATTGTAAATTTTCTACTATCATCTAATTGCCTTAATAGACCTACCCAAGACAATTTTACCATTGTACTCTTAATTCAATGTAAAATAATTAAACTAATATCTTTTAATACAATGGTCTCTCAAATTCTTCAATTTTTTTTTATATTTAATAAAAATATAATAAAACAATGACATTAAATTGAATGTTATTAATAAGAATAAATTTAAGATAGATAATGAATTTTTATACTTATTTAACAATTTTGTAAACTATAAAAATTAATTTAATTATTTTTATATGTAATAAAATTAATTGAAAAAATAAAAATTTTTACATTAGTAAATATATAATGGAATTGAATATTAGAAAATAATTTGAGATAAAGGATAAAGTTTAGACCTATTTGTTATTTTTATAAACTATGGGGACCAAATTTGATAATCACTCTTTAGCAGGTTTAACGGTAATTTGAGTGAAGCAATGAATGCCGTACGTGAAAGGACATAGTAAAAGGGGAAGTTGACGGGGGTATTTACGCCATTTAGATGGAAAGAGTCGTCGTCTTATCATGAATAAAGAAGACCAGCTCATTTGGTGGAGGACTATGTGAGGAAGGACAGATTCAAGTGCAGACAGTACGAACCCAAATTGATTAAATTATTTTATATTAATTTATATCGGTGGAATAAAAGAATATAAGGTTTACTGTCATATTATATAAATTTTTTTAATTTTATAATTTAAAATTATTTGGATAATTTTTTTTATTATTTTAAATTTTTATAAGAATAATTTTAAATTACAAATTTGACAAATTTTTGTACTGTAAAAAATACATAAATTTGTCTCTAATATTTGAAAATATTTTTGTATATATTTTTTAAATTATCTAAAAATAATTTTAAATTTTTTTTATTTATATTTTAAGTATTATTTATTATATATTTTAATTTTTTAAATATATTTTAAATATTATTTATTATTTATTTATATTTTAATATTTTTATTTTAAATCTTATAAAAATTATTTTAAATTACATAATTAAAAATTTTCTAAAAAACAACTGTATCTCTAGACAGCATTAGCTAATCCCAACTATAAGTAGATATACCTCGGAACTAATCCAATATATATATATATATATATATATATATAAATGGTTGAAAGATATTGGCCGTACTTATAGCTGCCCTTCCATAGTACCGACCTTACTCAGATAAGAACGGAAAAGAATTAAAAGCAAGAGAGAGATTCGTGGCATAAAATATAACCCATAGACTTTTTTGTCATTTGGGAGAGGGGGGAGGTGGTGACTGATTCAGGGCCTTCCCTGAGAGAGAGAGAGAGAGAGAGAGGGACAAAGAAAAAGCACTTTTTTGGGTGGATGATTGATTTCAAAGTGCTTCTGACTATGACTTTCTGGAAATGGCAATTTGGCCTTGCTTGAATGGTGGACGATTGATTCTCCTGATTTTGTGAAAGAAAAGTTTCATGTGGTGGGGGTACTGATGTTGTCCTTTGAGAATGTTTGAGAAACTGCCCGTCACAAAGTCCACAGAAGTTGATTGCAATAAAACGACTTCCAGGAGGAAGACTTAGCAAGGACCAATTCGTACGCTGAATTATTATTGTTGTTGTCATGGATTACGTAATTTAAGCAGTTAACAATTTCATACCCTTGAGAAAACAAGATGATTAGTAGCTCTGCCGGGATGATTATTAACTCATTTGGTGAGTCTCCGAAAAGCAGCAACAATTCAGTACTGCTGGTAGTCGGATGATTGATATGATGCTAAGCTCCTCCTTCAAGCAAGAGTTGGAGAGTCAGAAAGCTGCATGTTCACGGGACTTTTGCTCAAGAACACTGCATTCTGTATTATTCTGCAAATCCTTGCTCCCCCAGATGTGATTAGTTTTAGTGATTGTACAAGTCAAGAATCGAATAAATTTGTACCACATGACCTGATCACTGGTAGTCTGTGGAAAGGTAAGGAATAGGAATCCTATACACCTAATCTCGAAATTTTCTTGTCCTTTTCTTCTTTGAAAAGAAAATGATGACGAGACTGAGCTTCAATACTTATTCAGTGATGTATGTTATTCAAAATTCGAGCAAGAAAAAGAAAATGAAGAGGCAATATGCATGGCATCCTCATCTCATTGGTGAAATCAATGGCAAGGTAAGGCATGGCAGATGGCAACTTCTCAGGATAAGTTAAGATGTTACTTGGAACAATAACAATTTTCATTCTGTCAGGATTTCTACTGTGATTCCTCGGATTCTATCATTTTACTCATTTATTATCAGGGGATTTTAACTCCACATAGTAACCCACTCAATGAAGCGAACAAGCTTTACTGGCCAAGCTAGATCTGGCTCTAGTGTTACTTCTCTTATTCTCTGCCCCAGATAGAATCATGCCACTATATAATTTAAATGGGTCAAAGAAGAACAACTAACTGCACCTACTAAAATGGTAAATGGCGGCTTACAATTTTAATATATTCTACCAAAACAAGTTTGACCTTCTAATTTCGTGGTCTTCAATTCTTCTTTTACATTCAAGCTCAAGTAGTAGTAACAGCACTATCAATTTGACATGTCAAGGATTCATTGTTTATTTCTATACATATAATTAATGGACTGAGAAAGTCTAAATCTCTCCACTTATAGAAAGATTTGAAGTGCTTGGTCTCTCCAGGGATTTCTCTCCACTATTTTAACTTCAATAGAGAATAAAAAGTATGATTCCTTTCCAGGAAGGTATGTTTTGTAAAAGGCCCCAAGAAGAGCTGTGAATCAAACAGTATTAATTTTTCCCAATAAGATCAACACAGAAGGAAAAAGGACCAAGAGTTACCTTGCAACTATCTTGTGACACTTACTTCTATGTTATTTACAGAGCATGATGACTATGAAAACTCAAGCCTACAAACCTGAAGCAGGTGTTCTATCTTCACCACGATTTCCACAAATGCATCTCCTGCAAAAAACTTGGACAAGTAAACTTTCTGCAATTTCATTTCTAATATGAATCTTTCATTCATCTGATAATCCATTGAAGGGATGTTAATAGCATGTCAAAATAAAGCAACTACAAGTCTTTGAATCTGTATCCAGGATTTCAACTGCAGTTTAATCCACGCATAAGCAGTGTCGCTTTTGATAATAAACTATAATTATCCCTTTTTCTATATTTATATATATATATATATATTTTGTGCTTAAGATCCTTGTAAAATTGAGTTAACATGTCTTTGGAACTCTTTAAATAATTGTAAATATACAATTAGGGGATTTTGGATGCTAATTCACTATTCAAATAGTATTGATTTCAAAATTAATCTAAAATTTACATAACAAAGATTGAATGAATAGCTTAAACAATGATTAACAAGAGACAAACTACTTATTTTTGAACGCTTACGAGTTAACAAAGCATAAGCATATCTGTTGGGATCTATCTCACCAAAATGCAAAGCACAATTGAAAATTAAAATGGATTGTTCCTTTGTCAATCCAAAAATAAACTAATCTGCATATATCCACCAAAGTTTCATGCCAGGGCTTATCTATTGAAAACCACCTGCTATTCAGACCCACAAAAAATTTTCTATTAATAGATGAGCAAGAACTAGAAACCTAATCCAAAATAAATAAATAAATACTGATTAAAATATATATGGGAAAGGATAGAAAAAATTCCAATGGACAAAGAAAGTGTAGCAAATTGCATAGTCCAAACAGATGTAACGAACTTCCAAAGGATAGCAGATTTCATTGTTGTTTATGATTCTGAAAAAATATAAATGAAAAGATAATTTCTGAAAAAATTTAAACCAACAATGTATTCTCAGCAGTAAAACTGCAAATATATATGATAATAAACAAATGTTTTCCAAAGTTACATGTGGTGAAATACAAACCCATGGTGAAATGAAAAAGAATGTTACAGGCACATCTGTAAGGTGCTGAGAACTAGGCAGAACATGAACTGACCCTACCAAAAAAGAAAAATAACACTGGGAATCAGTATACATAGAATTACACCAGATAGTACAAACAATACAGGCCCTTATTGGGATTAGATAAATGGTACCCAAATATACCATCAATGCAATGACATTATAGTAAAATATGCTGCAGCACAGCCACAAAGCAAACTCGATAGAGACTTATCATGGTCCTTGACTCATTCATCTGTTCTAACGAGGGCCGTGTTTAAAAAGATATATATAAAAAAAAAAAATAGCCTATCAATGGGATTGCTGCTCACTAGAATCCACGTTCTTCATGGACTCCACTTGTAAGTGTAGAGCTAAATAGTTGTACCATATCCTACAGCAGATTCTTGCTATTATATTTTAAATTGTGTTAATTGCAGTGATGGATTTCTCATCTGTCTACTGAACATTTTATATAACAAAAGCATTGCTTGCCACTAGCTAAAAGCATGCAAAAAAAAGACAGAAATATATCACCAATAACAATGCATGATGACTAGGTGATGCATGAGTGTCACAAAAAGAAAGACAATGCCAAGGTTGATATATGTAATATATGGACCTCCAAAATTCATTGATTCATTAAGCAGTTCCAAAAGTCATTTACTTCTCTAACAAGTCAATAATGAACAGCTGAAAAACGCAGAAGATATTTATATACAAATTTAGATCCTGACAACGACATGCAATTTATCATTATGAATCAAGTAGAAAATTATGTAGCACTGAATAGGAATAAGATAGGAATAATAGAAAGTGGAGGAAACATAGAACAAACGGGTGAACACATCATAATATTTATTCAATAAACTCAAAGCCTACCAAAAAATTGAAACTAAGGCCTTATTTATAGTGGCCATAACCTAAACAAAAAATTTTAAAATAACAAATAAAAGGAATTATACTTCCAATAAGAAAATAGAACTCCTACACTAACAAGAACAATGAAAATTAGATGAAAGAAATTTACTTCTAATAAGAAATAGAATTCTTACCTAACAATGACAAAACCAACTAAAATAAGCAACTTAAACACAACTGTAACAAGAAATTAAAGTCTAATTTATATAAAACAAAGAAGGCCAAACTAGCCTAGATGTTCGACTTCAGAACCATCCTCTAAATGAAACCACATTAAAAGGCCAATATCATTACTTGATGAATATAAACTCACCGATATGTAAAATAACAATTTGAATTTCCTTTTTAGCCTGCCAATTAGTCGACACACTTTAAAATAAAAATAAGAATGAAAAAGAAAAGAATCTATTAGATGCACTACCAAATCTCAGTGTTAATACTACTTAAAGGAACAACATCAACCACATGGCTAGTTTGCAATAGAATTACTTGCTGCCCTAACCAGATTAGGTATTCTTAAATCTCATAAAAGGGATGCTTTCTACAAAGTCCTATTAACCCCCAAACCCATCAATGACAATGGCTGACAACAACCAGTAAGCATCCTATCACAAGCATCGCAGCTCCTCATTATAAGGAAGACAAAAGCCCTCAAATGGTACAAACACCACCTCCATCAGTCAACAGTTTCTATTTTGTTTCCCTCCATCTTGGATATGTTTGAATGGTCAGAAATTTTGATTTCCTTGAGTAAGTTTGCTAGAAATCAATGAGCTGAAAAAAGCTTGGAGTAAAAATAGGATGAAGATTACATGTTGGTTTTTTTAAGACAAGTCTTCAACACAGGACAACTTTTGATAAGTTAAAATATATCACATTTTTTGTTTATTTTCTTTGAGTTGTGGATGACTCTAACCTGAACTCCTCTCAAAAGATTGTTTTATTTGGTCGATGGGGGGTGAATCATCTCGTCTGAATCCTACGGGTCTTTTGAGGTGTACCAATCACCACACAAGATGAATCATCCCATCCTGTATTTTAACCGATCTACCAAATGTGATCTAAGATTATGGGAATAACAATTTCCATGCACGTGGGTATGCACATGCAAATTGAACAAGAGAAGGGAAGAAAAGTAGAGTGTGCAGCAATTACACGTAGAGCTTGAGTAGCCTTAAAAGGAAAATCAACCAGACAATTTAATTAATTCCAACTTATCAGTCAAATTCATAATCGTACTCATACCTTACCTTAAATAATGACAAAATTTAAAAATAGACCATAACAAAACACCAGCTAAAAGGATAGACACCCAAGATCTTCACAAGCTTCAAGATTTTGTCAACTAAATTGAGAGCGGCACAAGAAACAAAATTAAAAGCTCATGGGCATTAACTCACTTTTCAATTGTTTTGAACATGAAGCCTAATTTGGTCTTTATCAAGATTCTCCTTTCAATTCGTCTGACTCCGAATCACTTGCATTGTAACCTGATAAAGGTGCAGCAAGCCAAACAAGGGGCAGAATGAATGATCAAAATACAAGGTCATTACAGAAAATAAAAATGCATAGGGAATAAGAATAATAGTCAACCTGGATGCTTGTCACTAAGTTTCCAAACTGAGGACCGAATTTGCGATGCTCTTGTCATCCAGATTCTTCCCTGTAAACCCAACAAAGATAAACATAGACAAAGTAAATAAATGAACTTACAAAAACTTCAATAACAACATACCCAAACATTCACTTAAGCCCACGCAAGAGGACATAAAAGAACAAAAACCGAAACTTAACAGACCCAAGTGGCTATAATTGGTCCAAGCAATTCAATCCTGTTTAAAATCTTAACACTACCACAAAACTCGCATCCTTTTTCCCTTTATTTTGCTATGATTTCTCACAAGCCAAAACCCTAAACCCCAACACACGCAACTCTATCGAAACAAAACCCGCAAAAAAAAAAAAAAAAAAAAAAGAAGAAAAAAAACCTTCTGGGTATCTCTGGCAACACCATAACCGCTATAATACATCTGGCCGACCAAGACCTGCATGTTGATATCACCAGCTTTGGCTTCCTTGAGCGTATCTTTAAACCACCGCTTGATGCAATCGGATACAACCTCCGATAACGGCACGCGCGTCAGTTCATTATTGTGATTGTCTGTACCGCTAGTACTCTCCATCTCCTTCAATCTCTTGTCTTCGACTTGGACTTCACCCGGTCGTCGAGTTTTCGATGTGGGTTTCGTCTCTTTCGTTGTTCTTCTGCAGAGAACTTGCGATGCAGTCTTAGTGAGTTGTTGTAGTCTGGTTTTATTGTTAGGAAACGATTTTCCCATATAAATTTCAGAACAGAATTCAATTCGACTGTGTTTAACCTCTATTGTTTATCTTAATATGGCTGGAATTTCATAAATAGTACGCAGATATAATTGGAGTTCAAATGGAAGAGAGGAGGAGAACTAGGAGTGGTTTACAAATACAGAGGGAAAAAGTGAGGTGCACGCAAATTCTAAAGCGACATCGCATCTCTCACCAGAGGAGGTTACTAATACCACCAAAGCTATCCAGTGGCTGACTCTCCACCGGACAACTGTTGACCTTTTTCTCCCTGGGTCTTGCCAGTTCTTGACTTCAAGCACAGATCATAAACACTGTAATTCAAGTATTAGAGAAAAAAAAAAAAATTGTACTGTGTGTTTGATTCTTTTAATTTATATGAATTATTGTTACAATTTAAAATTATTATATAAATTAATAATTATAATATTAAATAATATATTATAATAAAAATATAATAAATTTTTTAAAAAAATCTCCAGAATATATACGACACAATTATATTTTACTGTTTATTTTTAAAATTAACATTAAAATTTACAAAAGTCATAATTGAATCAATTCACATCCATAAATGGCATATCTCCGTTACCAAAAAAAAAAAACCATAACTTTAATAAAGATGATCTTGTTTGGTCAAAATTATACGCATCATTGTGTTTTGATTTCACCAATAATCTTCACAGGAACATGATCCCTCACTAAAACAATGAAATCGGTTATTATCCCTAACAATTATCTCTCTACCCGTAATCTTGGAAATGAGTTTTATGGCTTCATGGCAGTCGCCACATACACGAAGGTTTTTGGCTATTCGAATCACATCTTTTTGGGCGGTACTGATAAGACCAAATGCAAGGGCCAGCTTCTCACTGTGACAACCAAGGAAATGCTGCTTCTCCTCATCTTCGATATCAAACAGCACATAGTCAGTTGTTGGAACAAAACCAGCTGCTTTCAGTTTTTTAGCTAACTCATCAAGTTTTGCATATATTTTCTCGGATAGGGGATGGGATTTGTCGCCCACGAGGAATTCATGAACAAGTCCGTCTACTTCAATCCAACTGCATCCGCGTATCTTTCGGATCCCTCTGTCTCTCATGAGCGACCTAATTTGTGCTGCATCATGCCATTTATGACTAGCAGAATATATGTTTGATAGGAGAACATAATTCCCAGAGCTCCATGGTTCTAATGCAATCAATTGCTTTAGAACGAGTTCAGCCAAGTCAGTATTTTTGTGCAATCTGCATCCTGCCAGCAAGGCTCCCCAAATAACAGCATTAGGCTCCATTGGCATGCTTTTGATCAACTCATGAGCTTCATCTAACAGACCTGAACGACCAAGAAGATCCACCATACATCCATAATGTTCAATTTTAGGAGTCAAGGACAAGACACTACTCATGCCATCAAAAAACTGACGACCCTCATCAACAAGACCAGCATGAGTACAACCACAAAGCAGGCCAACAAATGTGTTACCGTTTGGTTGAATCCCACGTTTCTCTACTTGACCGAAAACCCCAAATGCAACTTTTACGTATCCATTCATTGCAAGCCCAGAAATGACAGCGTTCCAAACCACTCGATCCTTATCCTTCATTGCTCTAAAGACTTCCCATGCTTGAGTCATGCTCCCACATTTTGCATACATATCAATTAGTGCCGTACCCAGCACAGGATTTAATAGGAACTCATTTCTGTCCATCAAACTGCTAGCCCAATCGCCCAAATCTAAAGCTCCTACACTTGCACAAGCAGAAAGAACTCCAACCATAGCGTAACAATCAGGTTTCACATTTGCTCTCCGCATCTTAAAGAACATGTCTAGAGCTTCTTTTGGAAGCCCATTTGATGCATAACCCTGAATCATGGAACTCCAAGAAACTATATCCTTCTCAGGCATCTGATCAAAGACACAACGCGCTTCTTCCATGTTTCCACACTTTGCGTATAAGTCCACCAAGGAGGTAGCTACAAAGGCATTCCTTTCCATGCCAGCCTCGGTGATGTATCCATTAATCCACTCTCCACTTCTCAAATCTCCTAACCGAGCACATGCAGACAAAACTCTAACAAGGCTAAAACTATCAGGTCTCACACCTGCCTCCAATAACCTTCTAAACGTATCAATAGCCTCTCTCAATTTCCCTTCATTTATATACCCGCTAATAATCGCCGTCCAAGAAACCACATTCTTGTCGGGAATATCGTCAAACACGCTGAGCGCATGCTCTAAGTAGCCGCATTGTGCATACAAACAAAGTAAACTGGTTTTAACAAACACATCATAATCAAAACCCGCTTTAACGATAAGGGTATGAATCCTAACACCCAATTGAAAATCCAGCTGTCTTGCACAGGCCTTTAAGACAAAAGGGAAGGTAAAATTATTGGGCAAGAATCCCTCCATGCGCATAGAACCGTAAAATTGAATGACTTGTTGAAAACAGTCGTTAGAAACGAAGCCTCGAATCATAGTATTCCATAGAAAAATATTGGGCTCCTTAGTTTGATTAAAGATGAGATGGGTGTAGTTCGTGCGACCAAAATGAAAGCCAGAACGCAAGAGAATGTTGAGAAGATAGTTGTCTTGATCGAGGCCAACTCGTATGAGGAAGGCGTGTACGTGCTTGAGCTGTTTGATGGAGTTGAAGCCCCGACGTACGTGTTTCTTGATCTCCCGAGCTGCTGCGAATGAGGAAGATGTTGAGCTTGTGAAAACGGACATGGCCCGGTTCCAGCCAATGTCACCTTCAGATTAGCTTTGTAGTTCCTACACAGTCGCTTGGCCCACTTGCCAGCTTATGCACGGCTGCAGCACTCAACGCACTTACTGTTTGGGAGTGCGCCGTATGCTGTGAAATACAAGAGGTTATGACTTTGGCTGCATGCTACAACAGTGCACATCATGATCTTTTTATCCAGCCTTCAAGGAAAAGGTTCAAGCGAGCTATTATATTTGTATTTCGAATGTAATTGTAGTATCATTATCATACAGGCCAATACAACTGTATTACATACAAAGAAGCAGCTGATCGATGAACCAGTCACCGGAAATAGGCATCATAAGTAGAATGCCTAAGAGAATACAAAATTGGAAAATACACTAGGGATCAAAATTTAGACTCCCACCCAATTGCACCATCTAAGATCTTCAGATAGTGATATATATAGAATTTGATTGGTACAGCGCTTGCACGCAGAGCCTTGATGATCGCTCTTGTAAAGCTTCTGACTTTCACACCAGACTTTGTGTAGATATCATAGAGCAATGAAACAATATATACATATTAAACATGCCAGAAAGAGGGAAGGAGAAGATGGAGGGACCATAATACATGAATTGAGTATGGAGAGGAAAAGAATACACCAGAACTTAATATTCCTATTCACCATGCAGAAGAGTATAACGTCCCAGACCCTCGACCAGTAAAAAGCAATAATCGAAAGTAATGATGCGGTCTCACTGGGAGAAGTTTTCAAGAATCACTCCAATCTTCATCGTCATCTTCGTCACTTCCAGCCGTGGCCTATTGCAGAATACACAAGTTTTAATATGTAAAGAGAGAGTTTAAACAAATTCAAAAAGTAAACTAACTAAATAAAGGAGCGAGGGTGGAGAGAGAGACCAGGCGGATAGCATTTGCTTTCTCCAAGATGGCAGCAACCTTCAAATTAGTTTTAGGACCATGAATGCTGGGTCTTGACACTGCCGCAGGCTTTAAGTTGAAGGACTGTAAGTAGAAAACAATACAGCAATCAGTTTACGTAACAATTACATTTTAGATTTAAGGTAAGATGAGGGGTGGCATTTGATAATATGTGGTTAGATCTAACCTTGTTTCGAATTTGCTCTAGCAGTGAATCTCTATCGTCTACCTTTGGTCCACTCTGAGGCTGAACACGTTCAGTTACCTTTCTCAACTGTCCAGAGATTGACATTGTTAACAAGCGGTACTCTTGCAAGAAAACTGAATTTTGACATGGATACCTGAAAGGCATCATTACCTTGCTTTTATCAATAGCAGCAACAGCATCAATGAGAGGATTCCGAGGACGAGGAAGCTTAACTACTGAACTTCCATTCGCATTTCCAACTTCAGATGTAGGTAATAGAGCAAATGGATCAGATGACCATGCTGATTCTCCTTCTGAACTCAGCAAACCATGCTGAGGTTGCTCTTCATACTTTCCAGGGGGCAGCACAGATGTATCAGAAGGATTCCTGAGTTCCCCTTGAGAAATTTCTGGAATGTGTTGAAGGGTTTTACTGTCTGAACTCAGCAAACCATGCTGAGGTTGCTCTTCAACCATTCCAGGTGGATGCTGAGGTTGCTCTTTAACCATTTCAGGTGGCAGCGCAGATGTATCAGAAGGATTCCCCCATTCCCCTTCTGAATTTTCTGGAGTGCCTTGAAGTGTTTTACCATCTGAACTCAGCAAACTATGCTGAGGTTGCTCTTCAACCTTTCCAGGTGGCAGCACAAATGTATCAGAAGGATTCCCATGATCCCCTTCTGAATTTGCTGGAGTGCCTTGAAGTGTTTTACCATCTGAACTCAGCAAATTATGCTGATGTTGCCCTTCAACCTTTCCAGGTGGCAGCGCGGATGTATCAGAGGGATTCCCTCGTTCCCCTTCCGAATTTTCTGGACTGCCTTGAAGTGTTTTACAATCCAAACCCGGTTCTTGTTCTAATTCATTCAAAGGGTGGATTAATTTCTCTGGTAAAGATACAGGATCATGTTTAGAAGTCTTAAATCCAACAGCTGGTAAAGATGAAAATGGGTTTGAACTTGATTGAACCTCTTCACTCTTTGAAGTGAGGAAACCATGCTCAGGCTTCTCGTCGTGTAATGCAGATGATGTTAAGAATGGGTTCAAAGATTGAGTTCGCTCTAAAGCAAGGCTGTTCTTCTGATTTGCATCATTAGCAATATATGGCAACGGCAAAGAAGAAAGGATAGGCCACGTTTCTTTACCCACTTCTTGTTCAGACACATGCTGTAAATTCTCATCTTCAATAGCACTGACAGGCAAATACAGATTCACAGGCTGCAAATTGCGTCCCTGTTGAGATGGAAAACCAGATCGAGCTTTCTCACGATCTCCAAATGGAAAAAAGGATAGGAATGATTCCTGACTAAGATCAATCAATTCACTTTGAGAAAATAGTGGAGCATGTTGAATCTTCCCTAATCTCCACTGCATAGGTGGTAGGGGTGGCAATGGTGGCATTTCCTCCAGATTGACTTGTGTTGCCTCATGGAGAAGGCCAAAGCTAGGAAGGACACAACCTAATGGATCCATTTCGGGTTTAGTACTGTTAATTTCCTGACCAGCTGATTTTCGTAAACACTCAGATGGTGAAGGTTGGCTTGAAAGGTCTTCTTGACAAGATACTGAAGCATCATTAAAGAGTCTCTCTTGAGTTGTGTTATTTGAAGACTGTATCCCTTCAGACAGATGAGTTGGTGAATCCAATCTTGCTGCTGCCTTCATCCATTCCACATCTAGTTGATCAGCTTGCAACTCTGGTGACTGTTCTAAAGAAGTATTTGGATCTGGGAGGTGAGCAGCAGGTGAAGATATGTCATCTTTGCCATCCTCTATGAGACGATTCTGATGGAAATATTTTGATTCCACCTCTTGGTTGCTGAGTTCTGAAGATGTGGGTGGAACGGTGACATCACCTCCAGACAAACTATTTTGGGTTGTTTCAGCTAAACATAACTTGTAAACACCATGAACCATTTCTAAATTGGACTCGTCATAAGAGAACAAATTAGATGAGGCAGAGTCAAAATCTTTAGGTGCAACTTCTAGTTGAGTCATTTCATTTTCGGCCTCTGATCCTCTAAGATATTCTGGAGAAACCAGCTTATTAAATTCCAAATCATCCTTGTGTGGATCCTCTGTACCAGAAGGAGATTCTTGCAAACTCACATCATCTTCAGTTGGAGAACAAATTATACCTGGTGGTGAGCGAACAACAGTGTCCATAACGTCATCAACACAGGCCTCAGCAGGCACGTCATCAGTGGCAGTAGCAGACACAATCATGTTTTCTGCTTGCACACCTTCAGCTACCACATCATCGAAGCCTACATGATCTTCAAGTACTGAAGAATCTGCAAGATTAGATGGGAGATCAAAAGGTACAGAATCTCCCACCATTGCCTCAACCTTGAAGGTGGATACACCAATTTTCTCGCCATCTGTTGGCCCAGAAATATCTGCAAGATTTGTTTCCTCAGAATAAAGAGCTGCTTTTTCTGCCAAGTCAACTTCAACTGGTGGTACATCAACCACCATATCTGATACTTGCAGCTCTTTAAAGCTACAATTTTGTGAAGTATCCACCATGAAAGTTGAATTTTCCAGGAAAGCATCATCGTCTGTAGAAACTACATCATCACACTTCCCACAATCTGAACTGTCAGACAACAATTTAAAACCAGAATACACTTTTACTTCTGGCAAGGTTGAGCCCTGCTCTTTTCTAGGTGATGTAGTTGAATGCGGTGAACCAATCTTAATACTGGCCATATTTTCAGGACAAATTTCTTCTCCAAACTCTGTTTGAATTCCTTTGTCAGGACAATCGTTACTGCTTTTCTTTCCAAGGGCCAGCTCCGAATTGGTAGACAAATGTAACATATCATCAGAAGAGATGTTAGGATCTCCACCACCCAACTTATCCACGGGATGGTTTTCAGCACAAACTGTAAAAAGAGCACTATCCCTTGTCTGTGAAGGCATGTCTGAGACAACTGATGAAGAATCATCCATATTAGTCTCTCTTTTGTCCATGTAAGATAATTCAGTACCAGGTTTCATAGTTTCAGAGGATGTTTCATCTAATTTCTGTTGCGGTGAACTTTCTGTAGGGTCCAATGCAAGCAATAAAGGATTTGAATCTATAAGAGAGGAATTACTAGAAGCTTCTACAAGATCACAGCTATTAGCTTCATCAATGCTCACATCATTTGGCAACACAAGATCATGAGATTTGGTCCCTAGAACCCCCACATCTGCTGGAAGCTGGTTGGAAGGTGTGTCTGTAATTTCAGGAACTAAAGCTTCAGAAGAAGGGATCACTTTGATGGATCCTTCACCATCAGATGGTGTATTTTCAGCCAAATTGCTGAGAGTATCAGAGTAAGAAAAGCTAGACCTTCCTTTGTTGAATGAACTGTTCCCGTCATCAGATGCAGAGAAGTTCCCAATTGATTGAGAATCTAAAGAATGGACCTGGAGCTCCTGCTGTTCCCCATTTCTATCAGAATCCCTTGTGTGTTTTTCAGCATTTGAGAAGCCCAGACCAGTTTTAGGTCTATATTCGCTGTCTGTTTCCACTTCTGACTCCATGGTTGTAAGAGCATCCATGTAATTGTCAACCTCACTAGTCATATCATCAGAGTTGTCCCCCTCAACACTACCATCCATTTTACCTTCTTCATCAACTACTATTTCCTTTTCAATAGTCATTTTATGTAGACTGGAAGGAATTTCATCTCTCTCACCACAAGAACTTGGTTCGGGCACCTTCACAATTTGTCTGTCAATGACCTCGCCGCACAACTCATACATAGATGGTTTTAGTAGTACTTCACATGCATCAGGTGAGGTGCATGTGCTTTCGTTTCCTTGAGATGATTTTTTCACAGGACTTACTGTACTTATATCATGTATTTCAAGCCCTAATTCACTAGAATTATCTGATGTCATTTGCAAGGGCAATGGAGTAACAGAAATGTCACAAACCACACTACATTTCGGAGTAGTCTCTAAGAATTTCTCCATGTAGCTTTTCCCAGATCCTGACTCAAATGGAGACACATTTAATTGCCTTTTCTTCAATTTCACAAGACGTGCAGGGTCACTATGGCCCTTCTCAATACTCTCTTCTAGAAACAACTGATGCAGTCTGCAGCATTTAAAAATGGTTTGAGTCACCGGGAGCTTAATTAAACCATCAAAAAACTGAGCATCAGTAAGGAATTAGAAGCCTCACTTGGCATGTGATGTTGGTACAATTTCTGGGGTTTCTCGATTCCTCCAGCGTGATCCTTTTTTCTGCCAGAAGTAAATGATAAAATTACACCATAAACATAGGCGAGCACCTTCTAGTAACAAAAGGAGACACTACCATACGTAATACCAAGGTCATAGGCAAAAAAAATGAATCACTTGGCCATAATGACTATGTTCATCAACTGCAGCACCTGGTATATCATATTTTTTCACTAATATGGACGTAGAAAGTTTCACATAAAATGCTGGAGCTTTCACGTATAGACAACCTACACCTAGATTATACTGATTGGATTATAGATATTTACACGAGTGTATATTAAACAACCAAAAAAAATCCTTCAATGCCTGAACCAAAAATAAATAAATAAAAGATGTTCAGTATAATCTTTTCAGTTATACCTTCGCTTTTCGAATTTTCTTTTCCCTCTGGACTTCTGCCGATGATGTTTCAGATGGTGCTGCTTCAACTTTAAAGAATGATGGATCAGTGTAACGCTTCAAACATGCTCCAGCACCAGCAACATCAAATCTGATAAATGTCAGACAAACGCATTGAAAATTTTCATCTTCTAAAGCAATCCATTTCACAATTTTTTTTCAGAATTGCTAAAACTCGACAAAATTCAAGTAATCATACTTGTCCAGAAGAAAAAACCGTGGTGGACCCCTGCATTCCTCATAAGAATCCATTACACAGCGAGGTAAGTCTCCACGAGTGATCAGATTCTGTTCCATCTGCAGCTTAGGATGCCACTCAATGCCTAAAACAAAATTATGCATTTACATAACTGTGACCTTATACCATGCAGATCCATATGAAATTTTTTTTAGAAAAAATAACCAATAAGGTCTAAAAAGAAAACTGTTATATACTAATACATGTTATGAAATTTATAATGATGCTGCCACTTCAGCCTCTGAAAGCAGAAACATTTGAAGTTCTACTACATAAGCTTCAGATGGACCCAAGGAATTGCACTGTTAAATTATCCAAATACATCTATAAAATTTAATACAACACAGAAGAAAAATTAAATAATTTAACTATAATATGCATACTTAATGTATTTTTCAATACAACAACAAGACAAATCTACATGGAAAGAATAACAACAGCACGGAGTAATCTAACCTGCATTAGAAAAGAATGACGAATGATTAGTTTGGGACAAAAAAGCCTTCTCAATGGAAGGAAATTCTGCCTCAAGTTGTTGGACACGAAACATTAGACCATGGCCTCTTGCAGCCGTCGTCATTACTTCTTCATGCAGGTCATGGAATATCTCAGCAGCAAACCTATAACAACCACAGACGAAAATAAATGAATACACCAAGTTCTTAAGCTAATATCTCCAGACCGTTGATTAAACCATCAATCAGAACTTTGATTATCCAATATCTCTTCTAAATTCTACCAACAAATAGTATAATTAATCTGGAAATAAATTTGACCATAAATCTGAACAAAAAAAGATCATAGAATCCTTAGTCGGCGTGAACTAACCACACAACAGAAGCAAAATCATCTAACCAATCCAATTTAAAATCAAAATCAAAATCTACATCTAAAAAACAAATTATTAACTTAAACGAACATTTAAAATTAGTAAAATTTGAAAATTCAGAATATATCAACGTTCAGTTCAACAACCACAATTCGAGCTCAACAACACCAAATCTGAAAACACAAAAGTTGAAACTCACTCAGCGAGGTCGCCGAGCTGGCGCAAGACACCAACAAGGCCAGCCATGGCGACTCCTTCCAGAAGTGCTTCAGGATCATCTCTATCCGCAGCTTTGTACAACTCCGGATCCGCTAAACTGTACTCATTCCTAATCTGGTACCTCGTCAACGGCATTCCGCCTCTTCTTCTTCTTCACTCTCTTCCAAAATTCATCCACTGGAATCCCTAATTTTATCAAATTCTTCTGTGTCTCCGAGTCTGTTGTGTAAGCTTGACGCGTGCTATATTTGCATTTCCAGCAAAAGCGAGCTGAGGGAGAGAGATAGACGGCGATTTTCTTGGTGTTTGGGATGGTGAAATGAATATACATGGGTCAGAGACATGAGAGTGAGAGACTATTTAATGCAGGATTATTTTTTATTTTATTTTTTTAACAGATTTTTAACAGATTAAAAAAATAACGGTGAGAATACTAATAGTGTCGTTTGCTCGGCGCGGATCGTGCCGATTATGACGCACTCGCCGTACCGGATCGCGTCATTTCACATTTAATTATCAACATTATCTTAATTAATTTACTAATGGTTTTTAATTTATGAGGATCAGGTGCTTTCCGACCATGGAAAGATTCATGGTCTTAAATTAAAATCAATCAATTCACAATTCAATTACAACTTTATTTCATAAATCACTCGGCTAAAAAACTTTGTAAACCACCACTTATCATAGACCCGAAACCAGGAGATCACTAGTTAATAATTAAACCGGAGTACTTAAGCCTTAAGCGTGACTCTATAATTATTTCTAATAACAGTTGCCAGGACGATTTTACCGGGTTGACTAACAATCGACAATGAGCAAAGATGGGTCCCAGAAAAAGTGTCCAATTGCGTTTTGGTTTCATTCTCTCAAGTCATGGTCCGCATACATAACGATAAATCTTTTTAGTCTAATACTTTTGTATTATTTAATGGAATAATTTCATTTAGGTCCCTTATCTTTTAAGTTTTCACATGTATAGACATAGGTTGTCTTTTTGCATTAAACAGGTCCCTCAGTCAACGCAAATGATCAAATTACCCTCAACTATTGAATTTGAGGCATTATATGTGTCTTAACACTAAGACACTAAAGGGTATTTCAGTAGTTTCGATTAGTAATTGGGGACATATGTTATGTAAGTTAGAAAACTACGGCATTGTTTGTAAAAACATAAGAATTTAGGAGCTCATGTGTTATTAGCTCATTATTTTTTTTTTGTATGTATATTCGTACCTGGATTGAAACTGGTATCGCTTATTATTATGTATTCAAGTGGAGCCCACGAATGTTAAGACATGGAGATCACAGACACTAAATGCGTTCTCACTGCACTTGATAACAAGATTTCATTGGCGGATATAATGGACCCTAATCACAGAGGATAATCAGAATTAAGGGACCCACCCGAGACAATTAAGCGGACTAGACTTGATAAACGCAATGATGTAACGTGTGATGATCCGACGGCTGTGCTTTTTTCTAGAACCCGATAAATTAGTACCGCTTTCCTGCACTAACAATGAAGGGAGAGAATTTAGGAAGTTAATTACGTTATCGGCTTTATTAGATCCTTCTCTTTCGTTTTTAAACCCTTTTTTGAATAGTTTAAAAAAAATATTTTAATTTATATTACAAGATTTTTAAAGTATTTAAATATTTTAAATTTTACACCCAACTATAAAAAAACTCTACTAATTATTATATTATAATTATTTTAAAAAAATTAAATAAAATAATTCTACCATATCATATCAAGTAATATAATAAAAAAATTTATAAAATTTTTTTATTTTTATTTATTATTAATAAATAATTTTTTAATTTTATTAATTAAATAATCTTATACGTCAATTACATTCATAGGATAAAATTATTTTATTTAAAATTTTTTTATTAAAAATTATATAAAATAATAATTTTATTAAATATGTATATAAATATTGTACAATGATACATTGATTTAAATTAAAGGAAGAAGTTTGGTGTGGTGGTTAAACGGCGCGGGAGTGATTTGGTTTACGTGGGATTGGAGTTGTCATTGCTTTACAATAAAGACAATTTCAAGAAAGATATCGTAGTTTGATTTCTTTCATGGTCCCCCATTCCCCTGTCGATTTCAATTGTCAAATTCGAATCGTTTTCTTCCGTTGAGGTTTTGTCTACTTATAAGAACATCATTTGTTCTTAGAAATGGTTCCAAGAATCTCTTGTAATAAACATTTCCATGAAATTTAGGCGATTAATTTTTCGGATTGTTGTCCATTCGAATAGGTGCTACAATTGAGAAGTTGGTTAAGACTTAACTTTCTAAGTGAATACCAAAGAAAGCAAGATGGTACATTAAGTAATGGCAAAGAAGACTTTGCATAAGCTAAATATGTGGATATAATCATTTAATCTTAGCTTTAAAGCTTTAGCCGACGTCGTAGGCTGCTTTCATCACACAACACCGGCAGCAGCAGCAAGCATAGACTGAAAATTGTTTTCCATTTCTCAACCCACAACAATGGCAACGTGTTTGCAAATGAGACAACTAAATGATTATGCGCAGTAGATTCCACCCTTTTTGTTAAGTCGTTTGAAATCTATTGGTGGAAATAGTTAGTAGTTATGGAGTTTATATTTATAAATGTGGGTAATGATGGTTAGTTGGGAGGATATTGCTATGTTATAAGATTCTTAGGGCGTTGTTTGGATTTCGAATCATTTATTTGGTTAGAGTTTAGTTGGGCTAACAATGACAACAACTTGCTTTCCAAAAGCACTTTCATTTTTCTAGGGTGATTTAGCTTTGTGTTGATGCACCTGCTTGCTGTAATATTTATTAGTATATGTGAACTGTACTTGGTTCAGGACAACCCTTTCTGTATCGCCTGTTTTGCCCGTCCCGGCCACCACTACTTTGGTATTGTTGGTTGCTGTCCCTTCAGCTGCCTCCATGCATACCTTGATTGGTTGGTTCTTGCACTGCATAGTAACAGTTATTAATTTTATGTCCAGTATGTACAACAACAAAGGCCCATCTGAGGGCCTTTGAACATAGAAGAGCTAACCCAAGCTCAGGCCATGGGAGCCCAATAATGACAGTGAGAGAATTGCCTTGAACATCCCATTTTATTTCCTCATTTATTTGTAAAACAGGGGAGATTTCCTATTTAATCTGTCATTATCTCTTAATCATGCTCTGACCGAAACAAGGTAAATGTTTGTATTTTATATATATGTGTGTGTATATTCTTTTTACTTTATAGTAGCGCATGGATGCATCAATATGGAAAGTACCCACCATTATGCATATATGTTTATTCGTTCATAAAGAAAGAAACTAGAAAGTAAAAGAGGGACCAAAAAGCAGAAAACAATAATTTCCTTGTTAAAAGGAGGATTTCCTCTACCTTTGTCCCTCACAAAAATAAAGATGATTTCATCGACTCAATATATTCTTAAAATCAAATTATAATTAATATATAATAAATAATAAATTAAGAGATATTTAAATAATTTTTTAAAATTTTAAGAACGTAAATAATATTTTATAATTTTAAAATTTATCATTTTTAGTACCGAAAATACGTTGAGTGAGGATAAACATTATTTCTCTAAATAAAATAAGCACAAATTACTAATAATAGATGTCCAAAATCTACCCAACTTAAAAGTTCCACATTGTTGGAACAAGCCCACATGCAACCATACTCAATGGATAGATTAATCATAATTAATATCAGCAAATCAAATTTGGACAATTAAATCTGCTTAACTATTAAAATATGCCATAACCAAGCCATTAGGTTCGTTAATTAACAATTAACTTATCACATGAATCACGAGCCATAACCAAGATAATATTCTTTTTGGTTTCTAATGCATAATTTAAGCATATGATTAAGGGCAATAATGTCGAGGTTTTAAAAAATTCTGCTTGCCAGTACTTCACCTAGTCAATGTTTACACTTTCATATCAATGCACACGACCACTAAAGAAAGGTCTATATGTAGCATCTTATATGCATATATTGCCCAAATAATTGCTTCCCAGTGATCTCTAAATGACAAATTTATAACGTAATGAAGACATAAATACAAGAGAAATACATTGGAATCTGGTTTTTCGTTTATATAATTGTGTTTCTTTGGCTTCATGCAGGATTTCCTCTCATTGTTTATTGCAACATGCACAACAACAGCAGCTTATTATCTTGTGTTTTCACCATGGATGTACAGGAATAGATACTGTTTTCGTGGTGGACAGTCTGGCTTTGGCAAGAAATGAGATCCTTGTAGACCAAGAGTGGACATAATTGACTGTAAATGTAGGAAAAATACGTAGCTGTAGTTGATGCGAAGTTTTAAGAAACTTTTTGAAAACTTTGAAAGAGAAAAGTGAAGTGGAAAACAAGGTAGTTGGGCAGATCTGGACAAGACTTGGAGGCTACAGTTTACCAATTATGATAGTATTATTAGTATACTCCCACTTGGGCAACAAGTAATTAAGGTTCTGGCTGAAACAATGAGGAGAAGATAATAGTGCTGTGCCTGCTAGCACTACGGAAACCATCTTTTATTCTTTGCTTGTCCTACTTTTGTCATTGATGTTGCAAGTTCAACTAGTTATAGATGTCCCTAAATCACTGTCTCTATTCATTACTTGCTGATATAGATTTCTAATCTTTCTCCAATCAATTGCAAGAAGGTCAGAGTTCAGTTCACAAATGTATGTATATCTGACTGATTAATTAATTTTCTCAGTATTCAAAAGCTAGGGAATGAACATAATCATGTGGGATAGACCGAATAGAAGCTTCGTTTATCTCCTAAACGTGGGATAGTCTGATCAGGATCTTCGTTTATGTAGCTTGGATTTGAGTTTCCAACAGTTGGAGAGTAAAAACAAATGCCCAAAATCCTTGGCTAAATCCACAAGGATTCACTTCCAGTATGCAAGTAAGTCACTCTCGATGAACTACTTCATTTTGGATAAGCCCGAATCCACCACATGCAGATTACTGTGCAGCTTAACTCCTTATTTTCTAGCTGTCCAATAAAGCTGGCAATTGGCATTTCTGTTTAACTTATTAGAGTTCGATTGATCCTTTAATATGTCAAGTTATATATGCATGATTAATTGTTGCCCGTTTACCCTCCATTGAAATAGATTATAGATCCGAAGATATAGAGCTTGCTAGCTGATGAGCATCACAAGTAAGCCACCTAGATATTCGCGTTGATTGAGTAACAAAGCTTTATTAATCAATTTATGCAATCAAAGGTTTGACATAGTAGATATATATTATATACCGCGTTTGCTCATTGAAAGTTGAAATCATCGAGCGTCTATCGTTAGTTTGGTCAAGCAAGTGGGGTTCACGAAAAAGCATTTATTTAAAGTGTCCTTGACGGGCAAGCTAGTTTTAGTGTAAGGGACATTTCTAAGGAAGTTACCTTGAGATAGAGAACAGCTCATTCACGAAACCCCACTTCAAAAATTATACTACTTCTCTTCTCAATCCCTGCCTATAAATGCCCTTCATATTCCTCTTACCAAAAGCAATTCTTGTTTTAGTGCTTCCTCTCTCTCTCTTTCTTCATATTTTTGATAAACCAAACCATGGCTGCTCAAGTGATGCCAGAAACCAATACTGCTCTTCAAGGCATTCATGTCTTGGCTTGGGAAGACAATCCTCCTCCTTATAAAAGGTATTTGCTAGCTTCTTTATATTTCTGTACTTCTCCCTTCTTTCTTTTGTCTGCGTGCGTATATATCTATATGTTTTAGAAACAGTATATATTCGCAGATATGGTACGAAATTAATGTTACATTGGTTGTTTCTTACAAGGCTTCTTCCTGAAAAATGGGTTCAACATGAAGCAACAGCAGAAACCCACTAACTGTTGTTTGTTGCTATTGTGCAGGCTGGAGGGAAAAGTTGCGATTATCACCGGCGGCGCTAGAGGCATTGGAGAAGCCACGGTGAGATTATTCGCCAGACACGGCGCCAGAGTTGTCATCGCCGACGTCGAAGACACCCTGGGAACGGCTCTTGCTAATACATTAGCTCCCGCAGTTACCTTTGTTCATTGCGATGTTAGCTTGGAAGAAGACATCGAGAACTTAACAAACTCGACAATTTCTCGATACGGACGTCTCGATATACTTTTCAACAATGCTGGGGTGCTTGGAGATCAGTGTAAGCACAAGAGCATTCTTGACTTCGACGGAGATGAATTCGATCGTGTCATCCGAGTGAACGTTAGAGGAATGGCACTAGGAATGAAGCACGCGGCACTTGCGATGATTCCGAGAGGAGGTGGCTGCATTATCACCACCGCTAGTGTCGCTGGAGTCATGGGAGGACTCGGGCCACACGCGTATACGGCTTCGAAACATGCCATTGTTGGGCTAACAAAGAACACAGCTTGTGAGTTAGGCCGGTATGGAATCAGGGTTAACTGCATTTCTCCATTCGGAGTGGCCACATCTATGCTAGTGAATGCATGGAGAACTAGCGACGAAGAAGATGAATGCTTGAATCTCGGAATTCCATGCGAGAAAGAAGTAGAGAAAACGGAAGAATTTGTTCGTGGGTTGGCAAATTTAAAAGGAGCAACTCTAAGAGCTAAAGATATTGCAGAGGCTGCTCTATATCTTGCCAGTGATGAATCAAAATACGTGAGTGGACACAATCTCGTTGTCGATGGTGGAATAACTACGTCGAGAAATTGTGTCGGGTTGTAAGATTTCAACTATGTTAATTCAATTTCAAAGACTTGGAAGGAAAGGATTTGCGTGTATAAAATTTCTTGGAGACACGATTGAAATGTCAATGGGAATAGTTAAAAGACAATTCTACATCGATTTGAACTTGACAAAGTTAAAGAGTCCTGCTTATCTTCTTCCATATTCGAGAAAATTCATTCATTATTCTTGAATTTTCCAATTTTTCAACTGGGCCTCACGAAAGTTTGAAAGAATTAATGCTTAAAGAAAGTGAAGATGATTGGTAGATCAGAAGTAGGTCAAGCTTTTTAAACATAAAATAAGATACTTGAAAACAACTGATTGCGATTGCTTGAACGCAGAAGCCGCCCACTGTGGCAAACTTTAATTTTTTATTACAATTATGAATTATTCCAAAGAAAAAGGAGAGGTTTAATTAATTAATTGAAATTAAGAAAACAAGTGTATCAAAATTTTTTGTCATTAATTATTGAGATTAATTTTTTTTCTATAAAAAAAAATTTAGGTAACACAATATTATTATCATGTCAGTATAGATAATACGGTGTAATTATTTAATTAATAAAATAATAAAAATTTATTCATTAACGGTGAATGAAAAAATAAAAAAAATTTAACCATTCAATTAGTATTATAAAAAAAATTTATAAATTATTATATTATATTATTTTTTATTTATTATAAAAACATAAAATTTTTTATTTTATTAATTTAATAATTCTATTACATTAACTATATTCATGTAATAATAATGTTCTATTTAAAATTTTTTCTTCTTTTGTGTGTAAGTTAGAGCAACTAAGGGTTGACTCCATACATGCATTCACTCCTTTCAAGATTGCTAAGAGACATATTGACCTTCTTTCGTGTCTTTAATTTCTAAAAAATATTTAGATATGAATGTGCCATTAGCTTGCACGGTTCAATAGAAACTTTGCAGAAATTCAACATTGAAAAGTTGTCAAGACGAAAATATTACTCAGCATGAGTTGTAAATCAACTTCTTCTGCGTGGTGCTCCATTCATCTAGGATGAATAAAATAACTAAATCACACAGTCGGTGATTGCTTTGCTTTCCATGTTTGTTTGGCCCCAAAGTCAGATTTTCAATGCAGTAGTATTCGCATTATCATGCGGAAAGCTACCAAATACTGGCAGTAGGTGACCAAATTACCTGTGATTTTCGAAGTTGAGGCCGCAGTTACGCATGGTTCAATCATATAGGTAAGAATGCTGTCTTTAGCTTTAATTCTCAGACCGACCATGGATATTGATGATTAATGTTACAGATCGAATCCATGCAAGGAATAAGAGCAAGACTCTGTGTCAATAAAATACAAGAATAAATTATGTAGTAGAAATGATATTCCCATCAGTGTTTCCAAGAAACAAAGAGATCTTGGTAGGGCAATACAAAGTTTGCACATGTCCAGCAAGTACAGAAGATGTATTTAACTGTATATATGTCTTGGATAGAACCGAATCTTGACAGATAATAAACTAGCTAGTGTCCCTTCCAATCTTGAAGTCACAATTTGGTTAACCATTCAGAGTTTCCTTACTCCTTAAGTCGGAAATTGTATTAAACAAATTTAACAAGCTCACCTGCCTTGAGTCGAGCGGTTGAAGTTTGGGTCAGGGCTCACATGCACTCAGAATTGAGCATTGGTCCAAGCCTGATATTAATTTGAGTAGAAGTGAGCCTGCATCATTATACAACATGGGGAAACCCAGGAAGTAGCTAAGCACATGTCTTATGACCCAAATGAAAAGCACTTTAACGCCATGCAATTCCCGTGGAGAACTCAGACTTGCTCCCACCACCACAAGCTCCCTTGTCACCTAGCACTTTTTGGGTATCTCAAATCAACAATTTTCTTGGTCAAAGCTGTGTTAGAAAGACCCTTATTTATTATTTACTGTGCCCACACGAATAAACTATTAAACAAATAAACTTTTACCGCTCTTAATATCAATCAATGGTCAGACATACGAAATTTTCTTTTATATTTTCCTATTCCTCTCTTGTCAAATTACTATTTAAAACACACAAGCAAGGCTCCTTGGATGCCAAGTATTCCCATTCTTCGAGAAATAATGCAGCGTCCCTGCAATTCAATCCCAGCGCCGTACTTCGGATGAAGGTGTACCAAGAAAGAAGAAATCCCATCTCTTTTCAGTTTTCAGTTTTTTGTTCTGCTTTTGCTTGCAGGAGAAGAAGTCCTAAAAGCCTAACCTTGGCCATTTTGCAGAAGGCGGTGGGCGGGGAATTTATATGGATGGTGATACTATTTACTTCAAAACTATTAATTAATTAATTAATATTTGATATGTCCATGGATACCACCACGTGTCAGCTCACATGTTATTGCCTCTTGACTCATCCTTTTCCTTAACTGATCTATGATATCTCAATGTTTTAGGTAGCTGTGAAATCTGATACAGTATAGCTGTAGTAATAGATCTTAGTTGCATGTTCAAGGTTTCTTCAAACCATGGAAAATATGGGTTCTCAAAGGAGAAATAATATTACTAAGAAATCATCCAAGCCAATTAGGAGAAGGTCTCAGACTAGAAGGGCTCTCCAGCATTGTATTATCAATATGGCCGAAGCTAGAAGAGAGATTGTGCAAGCCTTGCAGCTTCATAGATCATCAGGATCATCGAAAACGAGAACATCAACGTCGGCAGCAGAGGCAGTGGTTTCAATGTTTGGTGATAGCAAAGTTGGTAACTCAGCGCAATCTTGTTATTATTCATTAACGGAATCAATGCCTGTTCCTGAACCAATTTGGTCTACAACTGCACCTGCAATACCTGCAGTAGTGACACCAGCTGCTGCTCTGGAAAACTTGGAGTTCGAATGGGAAGAAAGCCAAGCTGCTGCTTATTCTTGGTGGCTAGGGTTTCTGAAAACATTAGATGGTAAGAATATGAATAATAATAATAATAACGTTGAAAATTCAAAATGCCAGCAACATTTGGAGAAATTTGTAATGGGGAATTCCAGGATGTTTGGGTATCAGGAAAGTTCAAAACTGGGGGAAGAACAGGACTCATATCCTGATGAATGGTTGATAATTCCAACAACTGATGATGAAACTGAACATCAGACAACAACAAACAGTACTTGATCAGAGAACTATTGTTCAATTCCAATTGGTTGTTATACTCCTGATTAATATAATGATTATCGTTTCTTAATTAATTCGTTTTCTCCTCTACTTTGGCATGTTCTTATGTTATGCTTGGTGCCAAGTTCTTAGGAAATTTTTTATTGGTTATATGTGATATGCATGAGATAAGAGATATTGTTCGAGTGCTAGAACCGGATGAGAGAGATTGTAAAGAATTGGGTGTTATCCATAATCTGTAGATGGAAGCAAGTATGGAGTAATGGACATGTATCAGTCTAATATTTTGCCTTCTGTCCATATATCCAACACATACATCCAAGGTTGTGTTGCCGCCTGGCATGTGGTCTCCCCTCTTTCCGAATTTCTTGCCATTTGTATTCTCTGTCATGTAATTTTATTTACTTAATGAGAGTCTTTTATCTCTTCCTCATCAATAATTCAGACTGGCCCACTTCCATTGAGCACAAGTTACTCCAGCCCACAAATTGAACTTCAACGTTTAAAGCTAGCCCATCTTACCACGGAATTCAGCCATGCCCCATTATCAGTACGTGTGGATTGTAATGTTTTCTCAATTCAGGTTCTTCGGAGTAACAACATCTAGTCCCTTAGTTTTTATGATATTTCAAGTGTGGTCATAGTTTTACTATTTGTGTCAAATTCATCCGTAATCTCCATTAAAATAACTCTTAAGAATAGTCTAATGTGAAGTTACATATTCAATACTATGAAGACAATATGATTATTTTAAGAGAAATGATATTTATTCCCTCTCAGCACACCTTCAACATAAAAATGGTAAATTTTAAAACTGTAAAATATTATTCACATTTCTAAAATAAAATATTATTCACATTTTTAAAATTTTTAAAATTATTTAAAAATTAATTTATTGTATATTAATTATAATTCAATATTTAATATATACTGACTTTATGTACGTATCATTATTCTTATTTTAATGAGAGAGAGGAAACCGTCATTGAAATGTTATGTGGGTGCTTGGTGCCAATGAAATCTTTTCTAATAATTTTTCATTACTTAGAACATATGACAAAAATAATTTGCTTGAAGAAGTATTCAAACCAACTTTGCAGTTTATTTCGAAAAGAATACCTAATAATTCTCATAATTGATTTCCACATCTCTCTTCTCTCTCTCGTTTGTACATTTCATCACCAACCAACATGACAACAATGAAGTCTGATCATACAGGGTGGAGAGAATGCGATCTGCGTGGCTCATATGATGCTTTGAACGTGATCAACACCACTGATTAAGTGAAATGAATTTGATTAGACTTTTCAAATCCAATCAAGATTGATTGAAACTGGTTACCTAACATTCACGATTGGTGATAGCCTGAGTAATATGCATCGAAAGAGACTAATCTAAAACTCATCATCGTTAACTCGTTTTGTATTTTATAAAAGAGCCAACCTCGATCAGTCTGATGGGGTCACATTTCTCCCAGCTCTCACATTTTTTTGCAGCCGACTCGAAAAAAAACCCCCAGTATTTAGCAGCATTCAGCATTGTAGTTCCAATCACCAAAGGCTAAATGCATAATGCAGTCTGCAATTCTAATTATTTGTTGCATGACGAAGACAAAACTATTCATCAAACCAATTCTAAATGCAGTTAATTTCCAGAGGCTAAAGGAGTCAAATTAGAACCCTTGATCAAAGCTTGAATCCTGAAACCTTCCTATAAAATTACTATAACTGTTTCGTTGTAACTATGAAGTATAAATACATGCATGACAGTGGATGTCTATAAAAGTTTTAAACTAGGGCTAAACTTATCACTGTTTGACAAGGATTTTTCTCCTACTGAAATGGATTGAGTGGATGAGAAAGGGGAGACGAATGTGCATGCACAAGCCAAGGCTGGCTCCAGGAACCATAAATGCAAATCTCATTAATGAGATTTTCCGTACTTGTATCAGACAGCCAGAATTGAAAATCCAACAACGATGGGTAGACGACACAATTAATAGTGAATTGAGTTTTCCACATCCACGTGGGTTTCCTTTCAGTTGATGATTGTGGGATGGATATTGTTAGGAGAATGTATGTCCAACAATTCACGCATGTACACGAGGGGTTCTTGGTTGGATCCAACTGGTTTCTTTAATTAATGCATGGTTACGTATAGTGTAGAATATCTCTTTCTTTCTGTTACAAAATTTTATGGCTAGGTTGGAGCTGATGAGATTTGCGTACAGAGAGAAGGGCTCCACTTTGATCATGGGCAATTCGAGGAAATTAATGGTGTGGACCAATGTTGCAGAGCTTTCATATCATGGAGCTGTTTCTTCCCTAACTAAATTTCGGTAGCTCCGCATTGCACTAGCAGTAGAATGCAATTCATTTGCATTTTGGTTACTCACATGACCGTTTACTTGAACATTATTTCATGTTAATATATAAGATTTTCCTTCTTATTTTCCGAAATCATGTTGCAATTGCGAATGCACTGTTAGTATTATTGAGGGATACTGTTCTAGGGTTTTGTTATATAACAATAATAAGGGCATGCACGTACGCTGAAAGAGACTAGGCAGCTACCTTGGTTGGTCTCAATCATCAACAGCGACGAGTCGAGTCGAGCTTAATTAGCCCCCCAGCCTGGCATCTAATTTTGAGCCACAACCATTGACCAATTCTCTAAAACTAATGGCTGAAATATCGTCCATTCTCTCTTAGCTTATGTCTTACCGACTGTTGCGTATACAGCAGTCTTTCTTGTCTTCCCGAAAAGAGACTTTCCTGAGAATTACAAGAGCAGAGACTACAAAATTTAGGGTGACTCTCACTTGGTCAATTTGCAGCGGATCATTCCATAAAGGGTTACTCTCACTTGGTCCTTTGATCCGTTTTAAGATCCATATCTGTATACACGTCAAAGAGATTAAACAAATCAGTTACTTTATATATATAACAACCGAAAAGAATCTTCTTTTACAGCATTTAATATGCTTTCAAGTGTTATTTTATTTTATTTTTTATAAAAATAGAATCATTAAAAATAAAATAACATTAACAGTGTAGCAATTCAAAATTTTGAGGGTCTAATATTGGATTAAAAAATAAATAATAATACATAATTAAACTTAAACTTGAGATAAATTTTAACTATTTGTATTATCTATTTTAGAGTTACCACTAATATTCTTGATTAAAAGGATGGTCAAATAAATACTTTAACTATTTTTACATGTTCGATGATATTTATAAAAACTTTTATTATTGTAATTTTAGAATCGAAAGAAAACATTTAGAGAGCAACTAGGAGTGTTGATTGGCTCAAGTTATTGCACGACAAATTTTAGATAAAAACCCAAACAGTACCAACCAAATGTGTCAATATCTATATCAGTAGATGTACACCTAAAGAACAAAGGAATACGAGATATTCCAGGCTGAGAAATGACACTTTATTAATAAAAGAAGTGGCACATGACAATGATTATTAGAGGAGAAATTAGGTTGGACACATTCTAGAGAAATCAATGCTGTAAATTTTGTAGCTATCTGGCACCGGTGCTAACTACGAACTCCATTGTTTGTCCCCAGGAAAGAACCAAGTCAAAGTTATTAGTTTTATTAATTTTTGAAATGTTGATGTTTACTTACCAATTATTTAGCATTAAATTCATCTATGTTTCGGGACCAATCCTGGACCTTTCGATCTTCCATGTCATTCAGGAAGAACCAACCACACCTTTCTATCTCCATTTTTCTGCTATAAAAAGCCAACTCCATGGACGAACTGAGTCAAGCCAAATTCCATAATTTAACTCCATTGTCTTCCAATTAGTATTAACTTCAGTTCTTCCAAGAAAAATGGCAGCAAACAACCTAGAAACTCTCGTGTCAGAATCTGACGCAAAGGCAGAAATCCAAAACCTGGCCATCGTGGAAGCATTGTACAAAGCATTGGCGAATGGTGAAATGGAAACAGTGGCAAAGTTTTTGGCAAGCGACCTGGAATGGTGGTTTCATGGCCCACCGAAATGCCAACATATGATGCGGCTGCTGACGGGAGAGTCGAGCCAGGCGACTTTCAGGTTCGAGCCCAGAAGCATAGAGGTGGTCGGTGATTGCGTTATTGCAGAAGGATGGGAAGGTGCACAAGCTTACTGGGTGCACGTTTGGACTGTGAAAAATGGTCTGATAACGCAGTTAAGGGAGTACTTTAACACATGGCTCACCGTCAGAGATTTGCGGCCCGCACGCTGGGAAATCAGACAAGAGAGGAGCACTTTGTGGCAGAGCCAACCCCGGGATCTTGCTCGCCGGTCGTTGCCTAGCCTTTTGCTTACTATTTAGTAAGTGTCCGGTGTAAAGTTGCCGGGCATTGCATGAAAACGACCCTACCTTTGTCAAACTGTAAATTATTTGACCCCGTTGTGCCATGTAAGCTATTATTTCATCATGTTTTGCCATGTAAGGCATTAAAATTATTGTCAGCGAATTGTTGCTAAACAGTGATCTTTCTTCGCCGGAAAACTCGAAGAATTTATGGAAATTGGCATGTCTACGTAGCCATTTGAAGGGTCGGCCAAGAAAAGTGCCTACTGTCTGTTTGTAAAATCGACGTCACGTGTTTTTATTGAAATGACATTATTATGTATAAAATAAGTGAATAATTTATTGCCAAATGCCAACTATTATGATGTTATGTAGATGTGATGTCTGTCTGAAATTGGTGTTAGCAACGGGAAGAACTAGACTGGTGATGCTGCCGTTTAGGTGACTCGGAGCATGGATTGCGTGTGGTCCAAAACTATATTCACGGTGACTTTTAGCATTGGAATAGGATTTTCTTATAGCTTTTTTCCCTCTTTAACTTCTAACAAAATAATAAATTATATAATTAATAATAAATAATTTAAATTATATATTAATAAAATTTATAAATTAATTTTATTTTTAATAATATAAATTAAAAAATTTAAAATATAATTTAAATTATTTGTATTACATATCAATATTTACTTAAATTTAAAAAAATAAAAAAGACCAAAGAATCCTAATCCACTAGCCTGTTGGATCTATTTCTGCGATTAAGCAAATTGTATCGGGAAATTATGTTATCCCAGCTCAAGAGTAGATTT
This sequence comes from Swietenia macrophylla, assembly GCA_032401905.1. Lineage (NCBI taxonomy): Eukaryota > Viridiplantae > Streptophyta > Magnoliopsida > Sapindales > Meliaceae > Swietenia > Swietenia macrophylla. Next base: position 3,435,511 of record CP135576.1, read on the forward strand.
AATTTGTTCACTTGCTTGATCATAACTAGCTACTGGGCAAGAATTGATAAGGTATTTGAGGAGCACTCTCGCAAGGATATATGGGAGATTTGTATTCTGTAAGAAGGTTAACCTGTTAGATGAAGATTAAAAATCGAATCATATCATTATTTAAACTGGAGATCCTATTTATAATGTAGAACTCGTATCATTGTTGCAGTTCACTGAAGCTTCAGTAGCTTCACTTGAATCATATCAGACATTGTCATATATAATATTGAAGGGTTCGCCAAAGATAGAAACACCGAAGAAAATTTCAAGTGTTAGAAACTATAGGCAGTAAGTATTATACAGCTTTCTTCATGCCAAAAAAGCTATTAAGTTTACTGTCTTTCTTCAAATGTGTTAATCTTCTGTTCATAGATTTTGTTTGATATTACCTTATCTCTGAATTGATGATCGAACTGGTGGATTCATATAATTGTTGGCATCTGTTGAAGAATGCTCTTCCTTCACTTCAGCAAGCTGCCTGTCTGGACTGAAGTTGTCTTTCACAAATCTGCTTGGACTCGAAGAATTTCCAATCCCAATCCCGGACATCCCAGGATTGTTTCCAAAGAGGGAAGTGGGGCTGGACCTGAATTGAGTCGATCCATCCTCGCGGCGTAGGGGTAGCAATGTGGGCTGGCTATTTTCATCAGTTTGCTTCCTGCAAAATTTATCTTCCACAACGTCATAATAATCAGCTGTTCTAACTTCCTGAGCAAGAGAGCACCAACAACAGAATAGCCATTGAGCACAATCTGCAACGTCTGGTTTTCCACAACATGAGTTGTTTGGTGGTAAATTGAACCTGTTCCTCATTTGGATTCTCCAGAAGCCGCCATAGAGTAATCCAAAAACACAAAGCACAATACCAGTTAGTCCCAGAATCTCCTGGATGGTCTCATCATCGATATTGACGGCAGCCAAGTTGAAAATCCAAAATGGGGCTGTGCAGAAGAGGAGAAAAGTTGCCATATGAACATACATGTTTCCAAAACCAAGTCTCTCCATGTTCCACCCAAAAACACAGAAACTGAAGAAAAGAGAAAGATATGCTGTACTAATGTTTTCCCAGATGTCAAATAATCCGCCTCTCCATACAGGTGCATTCTCAACACTTTTGAGCTCATTTCGTGATGCAAATGAGAATCTTTTCTCGAATGACAACCTCTGGTTGCTGGGATGGCCAGTGCCATTAATGAGAATTTGATCCTGGGATTCTAAGCCAATTTCAGATTCATAATCCTTCCCCAGTGGGCTAAGAATGGAGTAGACACCGGCAATTGCTGGGGCAACAATTGCAACAGAGAGGCAGATACCAACACCTGTAGCAGGTCGTTCTGATCTTTTGTATCCCAAGTTAAGACCACACAAGGCATACTGAGCAAAGCAATTGACATGGAGTAACACAACCACCACCATCATATGTGCCCATTCATGAGGCTTGTAAGTGCCATTCTTACAATATATTTTTCGAAGTGAAGAGACATCCTTCGGCTTCCACCTACACAGAAGTACAAGGTGGTGAAACCGTTTCGGGTGTTGGTATAGACACATAAGAGTAAACAGAGCATTGATGATTTGATTATTGACCTCAAACCAGGCATTTCTCTGCGACTTCTTTGGTAGAGCACGATCAAGCATTCCTGTCATGACCAGAAAAAGGATTGCTCCTGAGACAGCAACACAAGTTATCCATAAGAGGAAAACCATGTTGAAAGGACTCTTGATCCATTCTTTGCAGATATTCCACAGAGATCGCCAAGAGACTTTCCGTGCAAGAAACCCGCTGAAACGTTCTCGGAAACTTTGGCTGCTTGATGAGGGTATAGAACGTGAGATTTCATCTCTTTCCTCCTCAATTTGCAAAAGTTTAGCAGATGGAGAAGGTAAATTTCCACTAGAACCAAATTTGACGAAGTTTAATCTACTGGTAACAATCGATAACTTGGCCTGACTCCCTGTTCTCGGGTTTTCATCACTCAGCAAAGCCTTTTGAGACATTGAAATCTGAAGAATATTGTCCCTATTGGCTTTATGACCATCCGGAGACACATTTTCTTCTACTTCCGCTGGTCCTCCTTTATCCTTATATGAAACCATTTTGCATCAATATTTCAGATTGTCTTCAAATTCTTAGGCTTCAAAGAGCCAAAATTCACGCTACTGCTACACAGCAATGCCAGCACTAAGAATCTGGAATGCTATACATTCTGTACTTCACAACAATGTACATATTCATGAGAAAAAAATTAACATTACAGTATATTTATTATTGACAATCACTGAGCACCTTATCAAAAGCACCAAAAAACAGAACAAATTAAAGTTTGATCTTCGTCAACAAAGAACAAGTCATTGACATCAGATCAAAAACCATGCGGGAGGATAAAGTTTTGAGGAAGCATGTTAACCTCATATGAAATTGGGTCAATAAAATCAAAAACCCATTTAAATAGTCTTTCGGTGTTTCAAAGTTAAAACAAACATATGGTGTCAATGATGAAGAAAACCCATAAACAGAAAACAATACAAACTTCACCAACGAGTCCTACTTTTGGTGATATACTCAAAAAAAACCTTAAAAGCACAATTGATACTTGGTTTCTGTCAAATTTCATCCAAGCCAACACAAAAAGCATGAGCTTTTTATCTTTAACATTCTTGTTACAATTTTACAATGAAACAGAGAAACTAGACTATGATACTGCAACGCCTACATATGCACAGATAAACCCAGAACGTGAAACCCAAAAGGCATTGAAGCTTGAGCACTATGTGAGAAAATAATGACAATTCATAAAACAGAAAAGTTAAAACTTTAAAATCCTACCTACCTAAGTTTGATCATCAAAGAAACTGGAAGCTGTCGTCTCTTCCACTTGTTTGTTTCCATTCATGATTCATGGAACAGAGGATTTTAACATCTGGCTGTAATACAACATATCAATGAACCCGAGTTACAAAGGCTGAGAACTGAACATCAAACCATTAGTGAAATTGTAAAGAAAGTGCCGCTTTTCCGTTTTCTAAATTTGAAAACCGGCATCATCATTGGCTCTCGTCTTGTTCTGTCTTTTCCTTGCTCGGATTCGAGAATAATTGGACCATATCCAATAAATTAAACAAAAAATAAAAGGAAAAATTCTTTAACAAATTGGTGCTTTTGATTTATTAAAATGACAAATTGATCCCCGTACAATTTTATTATAATAACTTACAATATTTTAGTATTATACTCTGAAATAATCAATGTACTGTAAAATTATATGAACAAAATTTTAGCATTTTCAGCAAATATCAACATGTGATTTTACTAATAAACCCATAAGGTGATATTCCGAGAAGGTCAGTCTGCCCGAGGTTGCCATAGAAGAAAATGGAGTCCATTCATGAAGCGATAAGCTTTTTTACCGGCTCCGAGTAGACAATAAAGAAAGTGGAGGCGGGCAGCACTTTATTTGGGGTTTCATGTTTTTAAAACTTTTTTTCTTCACCTTTGTTGTCACTTTCAACTTTTACTTTTGGGGTTTCTCCGTTGCTTGGTCCATGATCCAGACAAAAAGAAAAATCTTAGTCAAGCTTTGCGTCCTGGACTTTATAGGTAATATCTGGTATGGTACCTTGCTCGCTGCATAAACGATGTCCGTAGAAATGTGCCATAATTGGAAGAAGAAAAACACCACCAAATTTCAAATTATTGTTTTACACTTGCTTAACTCTGAATACTTGGTGTGGATTTCTTCATTTTCTGCTTCGAAAGCAATGCGCTAAGCCGCCAAAAATGACAATTATTGTATTACCCATATAAGATCAGGTAAAAGTGAACAGCAAGAAACCAAAGCCGATACTTGGAACACTTTTTTACCTTGTATGAGACACCAATTCAGGCTACTTCAGTTCAACGATAACTCTTCTTGGTTCCTGTGGTTTATTTCGAATCTGTTTTCTCACATGGCATTCTACAAGAAGATACTGACATGGTGTTTATGTACAAAAAAACAGCAGCAAAATGGACCAACCAGAAAAGAATTGCTCTAAACGAATGGAATCAGGTCATATAATTCTCTTTCATTTCAGCAAAATTCGTTTCAGGTCAAATTGTCCTCCTCCAGTTTTTTGGCCTTCAGAGCATCCTTTACATGCCACAAAAGCGCTGTCTTCCAGGGATCCTGAGTAAAATAAAATTGGAGTTATGTACAAACTCAGGCAAGTTAACATTCACAATCAGCAGCAGTTGGCTTGTAATACAAATCTTACGGAAATTAAATCTAATGATGCAAAGAGATGTACCAGCCGAGTTATACTATTAAACTCCTCAACCGCATCAGTGAATTTTGCAACATCTTCCTTGTCAATTACAGTAGCCAAATCCTGACATGTGAACAAAACTTTATGTTTAAACAAGTAGCAAAGACGGCTCGATGACAAATTGCAACCAAAATAACTCATCAAAGCCGCAAATTACCACAATAAATGCAAGACCAATACAACAGCAAATGTCCTAAAAGCCATACTTACAGCTAAAAATTTGTACTCCCGAGTTCTAGAAAAAGTTGGATCCAAGTCCTGCACGAATAAGCAAGAGTTTTGTAAAATCAATTGTTTGTATAGAATTTCCATCGACCTGGAGAGAAATGAATCCTTAATTAACCTCATAGCGCTCCAATGAGTTGGTAATTGCCACAACATCACCTCTGCCAAGATGGCAGAGGCCAGCATTGAGAAGATGTCCTCTTACACCATATTTAAGTAAGCTGCAGTTGAGCGACTCTCTTGCTATCTTTTCATATATCTCAATGGCCTTCTGATATCTGCAGGAAATAAAAGAATTCAGTCCACTCCACCAAGCTTGTGAGTGGGACTTGCTGGCCTGGCTAGCCCCAGGTAAGGATTTCAATGTCAACAAAGAATGCCATGACACAGAGTCCAATTTGATTTAAGGATGAAGATTCCTTGTTATAATTACAAAAAACTGTCATATGCCTCTTACTGTTTATGTTCAGCGGAGAATTGTGCAACTTTCAGCTTGCACTGGTTGGCAGAGGTTGTTGCGTTTACATTTTCAAAATATTCAGCAGCCCTTTCAAAATATAGTCTTGCCTTCTCAGTACTCTTCTCAAGCTCATATAACTCAGCGATGTCCTAGATAACGCCAAAAATACATCCAATTCAGCAGCAACTGTAACTTAAGTAATCTTACAACATAAAGCCGCATCACAGATGCGTATCAATCCAATAACAAACTTTAACAACATTGCACAAGTGCAGCAAAGGACGAAAATTCACACTAAAAGTGTTCAGTACAATCAAGAGAAACTAATAATGAAGTTTACTGGTTTGTGTAAAGATATAAACAAATCTTGACATCAGTACCAAATGTACCTTGCAATGTTTTGCAGCAATGTTATATCTGCTGATTTCCAGGAGCATATTCACTGCTCGATCCAAGCATGATATAGCCCCTGCGAGTTCAAATAACAAATTTACCCAGGACATGAACGTTGGAAACAGGCACACTCAAACTGAATTGAAGATTATGTAGGTTTATGAAATTTCACAATTATGTTGCCCATCTAAAAGATGATTGTTTTAAAAAAATATCGATTGAGCAAGACTGTTGTCCTAAATGTTTGAACTTTACATTATTGAGTGCAGACACCTAGAATTATTTTGAAACAAAATGAAAGAGTGAACCTTCGACATGATTTTGTAAACTTGGCCTCACACAGAAAATCATTTCTGACAGCGATGAGATTTCAGTGATTACACCATGTTCAGTCAATAACATCTGATTTCTAAGATGTTGAATGCTATTCTTTTCACTCAAATGTCAAACTTTCAGTAAACTCTCAAATTCCCAAATTCATGATTTCAGTATTTCAGGCATGGAAGCTAAAATTTTTTCATACTATAAGGACTAACAGTTAAACTACATCACTAATGAGCAAAGCCTTTTCTTAAGGTACAATACAGACAAAATGTAAGTGAATCTAACATATTTTTGATGCAACAGAATCAATCACACCTTTGCTTGATTTTTTCTTATAGCAATTTGCAGCATTTACACAAGCTGCGGCAGCTTCATGCTTATTATCCGACTGCACATAGTACAACAAAATAACACATCATCATCACGGGTAAAGCTAGAATACAACAACAACCCCCAAATTTTTCATTCCATTTCCAAGGTTTCTAATCAAAATTTCAAGTTTCACAATACATTTTGCAATAAAAAACCAAATCTTTACCTTCAAGTGACAATCAGACAACTTAATGAAAACTGCCCCCGCTCTGTCCCCTGCTCATCACTAGAGAAAATTACTATCTATTTAACCTTTATCAAACGTAACTTAGAAAAAGCAAGCAAGAAATATAACACATACAGGATTTCGCAAGTTTGAAGTAGTTGGCAGATTTAGCGTACAACTCAGCAGCGTCTTCGTATTTGGAGCCGAAGCAACCCCAGCACTTGATCTTCTTCTTTGCTTTCTTCTCGAATTCCTCTGCCTTCGCTAGCTGATCAGCCATTTCTGCGAAGAACTGAAAGAGAGCTTTCGTACAGGGAAAGTGAAAGCATGTAACGACGCTGTATGGGAAATGGCCAGCCTAATTTAAAAATTAAAATAATGAGAGGAAGATGACGACGTGGCAGTTTGGTATGGGCTATACTAAAACTTTTAAGCCGCGCGCCCAATTGCTATTGGTCTCTTTGTTGGGCTATGTACGGCCCATCTTACACTACTTATTCAGTACAAGCCCAATATGTATTCATGATACTGTTTTCAAATTTGACAAACTATAAAAGCAGGCCCAGAGACAGATTGGGTCCATTGAGTCGACTGCTAAAGCATTAAAATCTATGTAAACAGCTTCTTTTTTTTTAACATTTATTGGGTAATATTTGATAGGGTGGATAAAATTAGGAGTGGAGCTTTTAAATCGATTCAAATCAAATTGAATTGATAACTTGGACTGATTTGATTTGAAACAGCTTAAAAAATTATTAGTTCAGTTTTAATTTAAAGAAAATAAAACCAACAGATTTTGATTTTGTTTTCTATTTTAGGTTCAAATTAAAAAATAAAATTAGTTTAATTGTTTTAAAATTTATATTTTATTTTTATTATTTTAATCAATAATTAATAATTTATTTAAATATAACTGAAATATAATTTTTAAAAAATTATTTTTAAGTTTAGAGTGTGTAAAATTAAAAAATAAAATTTTTTTTGTTTTAATTCAAATTAATAAACCCAATTTGTTAGTTTATTTTAGTTTGATCTACCTATCATCATTAATTTGAATGAAATTAAAATTGATAATTTTAAATCGATTTAAAATTGAACCAAATCGAACATGTTAAATTTCAGATAAAATAATTTTTTTCTTTTATTTGACAGCAAAATCACAATATTACGAATCTTATTTTTTGCAATACAAGCCAAAAACATTGTCGAGCATCAATAGCAAATGTCTCCTATGTGTCATTGATCAATTTTACATGACAAAACACAACTTAGCTCCAAATAATTCTCTAGCACATGTATTTCTAGTGTGTGTGTGTGTGTGTGTTAACAGCAGCAATAGGTTGGAATCTGGGATTGAAAAGCCGAAGGTTTTAAAGGTGGGTCGTCTTATGTCGTTTGTTATACAAACATGGGTTTCTTTCGTTTTCTTTAAAGACTTTCAATCTTGTGATATACTTCCAAGAACATATAGTTTAGTAATTCTAACAACTCAATTATTTGAAAGCCTTAAGAGCAAGGAGAAGTGCTTTTTATGGCCAAAGTGCTTTTCTTGTGGGGTTGCTCTTATATGTGTATTCATTCCAAGTCATGGCCATGGCTACCTACTCTTCCTTTACAAGTTGGTATTGAGTCCACTCCTACTAACCCTAGCTAGGGTTTTAGTCTCCCACATATCCGGTATATGATTTCTCTTGCATCACCAATATTAATTTATAAATTTTTTATATTAAAAATTTTTAATTTTTATATTATTTATTTTAATTTTTTTTTTATATTTTAATTTTTATATTAATCTTTGTCTTAATTTTCTAGCATGAATACCTCGTTATGAATTGCGTAATTATGAAATGCACCTTCTTCATTAACATTCCAAAAGAGACAAGACAAGGAATTGACAAAGAGATAACATGCTACTTAATTTCTCCATCTTTTCTGTTGATTAGACATTAAAAAAAACCAATGAATCGTGCCTGCCATTCACTCGATTAATGGTGAATCTTGTCGTGATCTTCAATCTCGATCAGATTCTGTTTATCTTACTGTACCTAATTTACCAACAGTATTCAATAATCCTTGACCAAAAACGATGGAATGTGTTGGATTTGTGACCTAGACATTGCGTTACTATGACGATGGCATCATCATACACACAACATCAGAGACTACACGTTGAGTTGTCCCACGAGTTAGTAAACAAATGAATTATATATAAAGTTGCATACATATTTGATGGCAGATAATCTGGACTGTGTCCGCTATTATATTTCTTAATGCTAGTGATTAGAGTTCACACTTTATTGTATGACCCTAGCCCTGAAAGTTGAACTGTAGCTCCACCCAGCTTCCACGGACATTTCTTTATTCAGATAATCTTTTGCATAATTCAAAATCATTACAGGAGAATTTGATTAAGATATATTTTATATATTTTATAAAAAATTTAAAATAATTAATATAAAAATTAAAAAAATTACGCATTATACTATGTATCTGTATCTATCATAACTATCAAATTTGAATAAAATTAATAAAAAATTTGTCTCTCAATTATTAAGATTTTACTATAGATATAAAGGTGATTATTGGTAGTTGAAATTTAGCTTTGTCAAACAGGAGAGACAAATTTTATGTGCACGCCATGATTTGATGGTGTGTGGATCTCATTGATCTCATAATTTTCTTTCCATAGTCTAATTAATTAATTAGTTAATTAGGGTAATGACACCATTAATTAATAATATCATCATTATTTTTCAATTTCCATAGCTCTCACTGTTTAGTGATATGTATTCCATTTACACCAAGAACCTATGTGATTTGGCAACTTTACCTACTTCCATACCTTTGTCTCCTCTTTTTCTTCTTAATTTAAAGGCCACATGCACCCACTTTATAAACCCACTAAGCTGTGTTAATTAACTCCTTTTCACTTCATTCTTTGATAAATATTATTTCTTTTGCAATATGATGTCAAGTCTAGCTTTTAAATTGACATTTTCAAAGAGATATTCAGAAATTTCCTTTTCTTTCTACAGCATCTGAAATTAGTATATAGTTTCTTTACAATTGTCTTCCTACTCATTTCTCTATCACTGTCTCTGTGGAATGCCAGGTCAATGGACAGAATGACAGAATCCAACAAATTCTAATGCACGAGAAAACAAGATCATCCAGCCATAAAGGTATGCATAAGGTTGGTTGATTTATCACCAAGTAGATTGATAATACTAATTAATTTTGTTAATGCTTCTCCTTCTATCTCCAATTTTATGTATTGGGTCTGTATTTTTTTTGTAAATTTTGCTGTTGATGATCCTGCATTCACAACTCACCATCCATGGCTGTCTTTCAGCACTTGGCTTTGCCAAAGGTCACCCCTCATTTTGTTCAAAACTGCTTTATATCTTCGCACTAGCTAGGGTTTTCACCGAAGACATGAATAAGATAATCTAAGATAACACTAAGCACTAGCTAGGGTTTTCACCGAAGACATGAATAAGATAATCTAAGATAACACTAAAATTATAGAGTTCGTGAATTATAAAAGTTTAATTACATAAAATATAAATTAAAAAATAAACATTAAAGATTAATTTTTAACTAAATTTTTATCAAATATTTTAATTATTATATTTTTAAAAATTATGAAAAAAAATACAATAATATTAAACGATTTTTTAATATGATGTTCCATTCTTGTAATGGTATATACTTGAAAGTCGCTAGCTAGCTAGCTCAAACTCGGATTGATTGGTTTCCAATTTTGTTGAAGACAAGCAAATATTTGGGGGCCTAGAAATCGAGAAGCACAAAGAGTTGTCTTCATTATGCATTTATATATAGGAGGCCAATTGCCTTTTTCTTCTGGACCATACATTCCTCGGGATTAGGTATAGGTTTTCATACGCCAGTAAAGATTTCCTCAATCCTGTTAAGAGAAGATGGATGTCTACTCACACAATGCTGTCCCTCTCTATCTCTTTTCTCTTAATCAACATATGCGCACACATTATCTCCCGCAAAACGTCTGCATCTTCTTAAAATTTGAACATAACGGTATAAATTTGGAAACTATGGATGTAACTTACATATCGTAATTTTAAATTTAAAATATATAATAAAAAATTTAAAATAATTTAAGTTACATGTGCCTTAGACAATTCTTAAATCTTGCATCTACTTTTAAATAATTACCACTTTATATCAAGTATACAAAGGTATACAACTCTCCTACTCCGTGAACTAGGGATAGAATTAATAATTATTTCCCATGAGAACGTTATCAACAAATTCAAGTGAGTTTTGAGCCTTAGCTTTTCTTTAAGTTGAAATATTTGATCATTATCATCATTATCTGAATCAATCTTGTTTACATTGTTATGATTACAAGATCATGTTCAATGGCAACACTAATCATAAATTTAAGATGAATGGTGGGGTCAATCAACCTTAAAAAGGTTGTCCAAGAAAATAAAGGTATAATCAAATGGGGTATGTGTCTAATTGCAATAGATATTGATCACATACACTATAGATTTTCCGGAATGAAAGGCACATATTTAACTATGGCGACTGAAAGGAGATAGAATTAAAGAGAAAGATTCTCCAATTTGATAATCCATGTTTTGAGACATGAGAAGCATCTATTACCTCCAAGCCACAGTGGGAAATTGTGAATTGGCCACTGGCAGTAGTGGACTTGGAAAACGACATAGAGTCATTTCAGCTTAGGAAGTGGGTCTAGTAAAAACGACAATTAGTACAATCATGAAGTGTTAAACCTTACACATCACCGTCTCTTCAACCGGAAGTAAAGGGAAGGAATCAAAACCAAATAACCTAAAGTTGCAAGAGCCACAAAACCCTAGCTTGTTCTATGCCCCATTGTTAATCTTTTATAAGAAGCTTTGCTTAAGAACTTTGGCTTAGCCAATCCAATTTTTATTGCCCATGTTCTATTAGTTGAGGAGAAAGCTAACTCTACGTTGCCTCTAATTTTCCCAGAATTTTTTACTTCTGGATTCATTTTCTCGGAAAATTTTGGAAAAATAGAAGGAAAAAAATCAGAATTCACTCCTCTTTGACTTTTAATTTCTTCATCTTCTAATTTATCTTCTTCTTGTTAGTTTTGTTTATGTTAAAACAAATTTGTCGCAAAAATTCAGACAGCAACATTTCAGATTATGACACAAAATATAGCATGTTATGTGGCGAGCAACGCCTTCTCCAATGTAAACATGAAAAATAAAGATTAATGTTGACAACCTTGTGAGGAAGTCAGGCTCATATCATCTCGTATAATGATTTATAACCTGTCGATTTCTCATTGGCTGCACAATCTTCTGTCCACCTTTCACAAAATGTGAATTATGAAAACTCCTTCTAGCTCGCAAGTCATGAAACTCACAAGGGATATTGTCAATTAATACTGGAATTAATGAACTAATTAATATGGCAGTTATAGCTACATGAGTGTTAATTTAATTAAGATACCTACTTGTTTGTGCATAAGTAATTATGATATGACAATTTTTATTTGTGGTTTGGAAATGTTTAACTATTTAATTGTACTGCTTAATGATGTTTTAATGAAGAATGAACTAGCAGCAGCAGGCTTGTGCTCTGACAGGTTTCTATTTTCTTTGTTTTCGAAAGAGGGTATCCATACCTACGTAGACATGCCATAATTTGATATTCATTCTCCATCAAATAGATGTAGATCGAGCAGAATGGATGGAGAACAGTGTCCCTCAAATCAAACTGTATCAGACAATCTCGTGCCTATTACAGGAAAGCTTTTATTTGTGTCAATGGATGGACGGTGGAGGCATTGATATTCAGCAACTACAAATCCGGCGCTATGTATATCATCAAAACAAAACGTTAGAATTCAGTTGCTAATTTCTCCGGCCGGGATGGGATAGATTTGTAATTCTGAATGAAGCTTGCGTTTGTGGTCCCACACATGTACAAGTTGTGATGACAAGCTAAGCTAGCCTGTTTGGGATTGGGGTCCCGCACCCAACTAAGCTTTTTCATTTCTTTGCCTCATTAATAACTCACCTTTAATTTAAGCTACAACCTATTTCCCTCATTTGTTATAAATGAGTGGGCTATGCAGTTCAGATATTTGCATCTGGGTATTCCGAATTCCGCCATTTTTATTCACAGGCATCATCCAATTCTCTCTCTCTCTAATTCTCTGATCACTCTAGATAGCTCAGAGCTTCTAGCTAATTGCCTAATGAGAAAGGTGTGTGTAGAGCAAGATGGAGAAGCAGGGCACGTGCATTACTAACTCAAGAAGACAACAAAATCACGACCTATAATTTCAATCTTGGAATTATGACTCTAACCTACTGATCATTCCAGTGAGTTAGTTCTTCATGTGCCCGTCTTCCCCATCGTGACCACTGCACCTTATTATTAAAGCTCAAGATATTCATCAAAGCTTGAAGCTTGCTCCATTTCTGCAGGTAAGTCGATTTTGATCAAAACCCTTGTTAGATATTTGGTTTCTTGCTCAAATCTTGTCATTTTTCTTTCTTTTATCACCCAAACTTCTTACATGGTGTCAATGTTTTTGGTATTTTAAGAAGATGTGACATGAATTAATTATTATTATTATTATTATTAAGGAATTAATAAAACCTGTAGAGATAAAGGTCAAGAAATTCAGGTGGGCATGCATTGTAGATATGGAAAGACAGCGATGAGAGTTAAATTTCAACAATGTGTAAGTTGGATAAACATTGACTGAATTATCATACTATTCTATAATATTGTCGTAATCAAAAGAAAATTATGACCCTCTTAAGAATAATGGTTGTGAAGGATGCTTGGAGTCACCATCTGGGCCGTGAAGTTTGATCGAATTCCAACTTCAGAGAAGGTAATTTTCTTTCTCTCTGACTTTTCTCTCTCTCTTCTTTTTCCTTTCTTCACACACACACACAGAGAAGGTAATTTGGTCGAATTCTCAGGCAGCAAGCACAAGGTTATGTAATAAAAAGGCCGTTTGGATTTACGTTGTATGTGGTCCTATATATTTTAACTACGACAAGTTCTGAGACAAATGTACTCCATGTATGATTCCTGCGGAAAGCAGAAATCCCTTTAGCAGTTTTCTATTAAGATGTAATTTACCAGAGATTCCTTCTCCCGATCCTGATCATGCCTCTTTTCTGTTTCTCATTTTGCTTAACCTTTTTTAAAAAAAAAAAAAAAAACAAGACATCAGTTTGATCAATCCTGCTGAGTCTGAAAAATAGAAAGTGAGGTCCGAACTCCGAGCCACCCATGCAATATAATTCTAAGAACTTGTAAAATTATCCAAGGACCTCAACTTTCTTCAGTTGTATTCTCACTTATATACACCTGAACTGGCAAGAGATCATTGTCTTCTTTGATTTTTTTTTTTTTTTTGTTTCACCTTTATCAAAGGATACAAAACCCAGAAATACTGGTCGTAGGAAGATTGCGATGTAGTACTGTAGCAGTAGATTCTCATTTTTTAACTTTCTTGTTTCTTCTTGCTGATATAGCAAACCAAGGCTTAATTTTCCAAGTAAAGAGATTACTTGCAAACATGAATTTGGACACAAGTTAATGTACCTCCACCCAGGAGACAGTGTACAAGATAACCACAGTATACAAGTCTATTCTATCTCTTTGGCTTTTCCTTCACATCCACGTTGGATTGAAAATGAAAAGCCATACGCAATTGCTTGCTTTTCAGGTATCTATGATTTCCCAGCTTCCTGCATACACAGAAATTTGTTCAGTTGCAGCTTGGAAGCAACTATGGAAACGTATGTTCATTACATTACGTGTATATTCAGTTCTCTTTTGTTGGAATACAATACCCTATTTGCTCATAATCTCCAACTACTTCGCCAATGTTTATCAAGTATGAGGATATGCGTGGCCCTTTAAAAGCATAAACTAAAGTGTTTGATAAATATTTTCTCACTGTTTATCAATCACCCATTTACTATACTTTTTGATAGCCCGTCTCGTAGCAACTGTGATTAGCATATCTATTTGTATAATGGAATCAGAGGTTGGCAAACCCTACCACGAAAACTGATGGCGAACAGTAAATTATAATTGACAAACAATGGGCAAACCATTGATACCTGGGGTACTTCTTTCATGTTACATGTTGGAATAGACTTGTGAACTACTTTGTCCAAAGATGAGAGTTGTTTTCGCACCGACAAGGCTCACTTTATGTAATGAATCAAAAATTGACATAAATGGTTGCCCTTGGCCTCAGGATGCTTCAATGATTTTCACAGAAAAAAGTTAAAGTAAAAAAGCCTTCAGTAAATTTATTCTGGGGGCAATTTATTGCCAAGTTATTGTTCCATTTCGATGCTGGGCAAAAGTGATCGAATCATTAAAGCAACTCTTGCTTTGTTTGTGTAGTTACAACCACAAACTCGAGCATCGGGTTATCGTGTATTACCCTAAATTAAAGTGCTCACCGAAAAAGTCTCTGTTGAATAATATTAAGGAAAATGATAGAAATAGACCGAATCAAATGCAGGATATAGATGTCGTTGTTTGAGGTTCTGCATAGTTTTAAAAGCACGATAGACATAGTATTTGATAAATACTCATTTTTATTAATGAGTCGCGTATAATTCTTTTGGCCAAACAGTTCACATTATCGACATCTTACTGTGCACCTCTTTTTTTTTTTTTTTTTTTGCATTGTTTCAAAACAATGCTGTAGACACAGTTGAGAACGCTAAAAAAATGACAAATTGATCTGAATCAAACTTAAAAAGAGGGGTTTGAGTGTGACAATGAAGTTTGTCGGCAGATTTGCCCGGAGCAGGATCAGAATGGAGAAAATATTATACTGCAAATTGAAGATTTCATAACACAATACCGAATTTGTTGCATAATTCAGTTTAAAATCAAGCTGCGCCACTTGCAAAACTTTGAACAAGGAGTTTGCTTCTGAAGCAAACAAGCTATCGTATGTTCACATGGAAGGTAATGCAGCTTTAGACTAATCGACGGGATAATCATCAAACATGTCACCACTGCTTGGCAAAATCTTGAACAATGTACTGCCAGGTGATGTAGCATCTGCGTAGACATAAGATTTTAGAATCCCCCACAAGGAATCCATTAAATACACACACTCATATATATACTAGAAATGATGTCTCTAAATCATTTGTGTACTGCCATATAAAACAAAATGTAGGCTTTTGATACCCCATAAACTGGGATTCTGGTGTACTGAATTCAGAATTATTGTGATTCAGATCTGCAGAAAGAACAAAAGTTCAAAAAAAATTATGATAACTTAGAACTTGCGAGGATGGAACCCCACTAACCACCAACTAAATTGCCAAGCTTCAGAATCTTAAGGGAACTAAAGCATCTGTTGAACAAATTAACCGGCATGTTCTTATAAACTTTTCCCACTCATGCACTTACTATCTGGTTGTACTGATGCATCATGTGATAAAAGTCAACTTAGATGGCCACAAGGAAAGAAACACTTATAATGGTGGAGATTACGATATTACATATCATGTTATGGCATGCATCATGAATAGACAGAAATATGGATGAAGACCAGAAATCGTACCTTCACAATCAGGTTCAAAAGGCGGGCACAGTAACTGATGTTGAATTTTTGTTTCTTCATCCTTTAGTGGATATAATTCAAACAACATGTTCAAAAGGAAGGCACAATAACTGATGTTGAAATTTTGCTTCTTCAACCTTTAGCGGATATAATTCAAACAAAAACCTATTGGTGCTCAAAGCAAGAGGATATCCTGTCGCTTCAACTCAAGACTCAATTAAAGCCAAATGGGAGCAAATTGAAGTAGTCACTATCCTTGAACAAAGCTTATGCTGCAGCTCTCTAGTGGCTTTTTCAAAAATACATTACAAAATGTCCAATATGACACCAAGTGTACAGTTACGGCTTGGCTCCTCCACAATAACAGCTATGGCACACAACAGTTCTGATACTCACCCTAAAAATCTACAGGCAACTTAACAAGGTCAGATTGAAATTTGATCCTCTAAACCAACCAAAGAGGTATCTGCAAAATCAAGTTTGGAGCCAGAGCTAACAAGAAGTGCTTCCCAAACTCTAGCCCCCAGAGAAACATTCTTGTCAGCCATTTTCTTAAGCAATTCTAGGGCCTTAAAAGCCAAGCCTCTGTGGCACAGCCCAAATATTGTCTCATCAAACATCGAACTTGGAGGACAGAAACCTTTATCCAGTACCTCCTCTAACAGACCACAAGCTTCAATAATTTCACCTTTGCTAACCAAACCATCAATCATAATACTATACGTCTGCAAATTTATCGCAATGCCTTTAAATTTCATCTCCTTAACCAGCTCCCTTGACCTATTTAGCTCCCCAACCTTGCACGATGCCTGCAATAATGTATTATAAGTAATCACATCAGGTTTGCAACCCAACTCCTCCATACAAGCAACCATCTTGATTCCAGCTTCAACTTTATTTTGCTTACATAAACCATTTATATACACATTAAAAGCATAAACATCAGGAACCAAACCCAACACAAGCAATTCATCAAACAGCTCCTCTGCTTTCACATAATTCTCCTCTGCAATAATCCCATTCATTACCACAGTGTAACAAACAATATCAGGCTTAGTACCATCCAATTTCATCTTATTCAAAATACCCAAAGCATCCGAACCCCTCTCTTTCTTTACCAAAGACCTGATCACATTAGTATAATCAACCATGCCAAAACAAAACCCTAATTTCTTCATTTCTTCAAAAAAGCCTATAACCTCAACACTTAACAAATCTTTCTGTTCACAAATGGAAGATAATATCAAAGAGCAAGTTCTTCCATCTACACAAAACCCATCATTTATCATACAATTTAATATGTCAATGGCATGACCAACCTTTTTAATTCTACAGAGAGCACTAATTAATATTCGAAAAGTCGATTCTTCAATTCTTATATTCATAACCTGACTCTTGAGCAGAATTTGAGGGACAAATTTAATCCAATCTTTATTTCTACAAAGAACTGAAAGCAGAGTGTTGAGTGAGTACACAGAGGGGACACACCTGAACTTGGGTATTCTATAAAAAAGCTTAATTGAATCCTGAATTTTATTAGCATCCGCATAAATCTTTATAAGACCAGCAAATATATACTCGGGGATTTCAAAATTTTCATTTTGTTCCAGATGTTCAAGAACCGAGGAAATGTGACAGAACTGCGACGATTCGGCTAAGGTTTTGATCACGAACTGATATGCTTCTGGAGTTGGTTCACAATTGTAAATACTAAAAGAGTGTAACAGAGAGGAGAGAATATGGGGTTGATTAGGGTTTCTTTGTTGTTCTTGTTGTTGTGTTGGTGGCGTCGTCAAAGATTGTTTGAAGTTTTGCATGGCTTGTTGTTGGTTCAAAGTTTGGTGCCATTTTGCTTTGTAAGGCGACAATGGCCACCTTCTGTGTTTTCTAAGGTAAAGATTGGCTCTCCTCAGAGAAGACGACCTGACCATTTCTGACGACGAAGATTTGCTCGAACAAATTCTAGAACAAAGACGTGAAATTTAGTTTGGAATGATGTTGGAGTGATCCTATTTATTTGGGCTTTAACTATTTCTTATGACTCCGACTTCATTCGAGCCCATTTGGACATCCATTATATCTGAACACATTACAGATGAACGAGGGATATAAAGGAAATGACCTCCGCGTCTTAATCGATGGGCCTGAAACCTTTGTCACTCCAGGACAAAAGGTCCTGCAATTGACAACATAAAATCTTAATTTCTTTCTAAAGCTGGACAGTCTTCCACAATTAAGGTTGTGATGCGGAAGACGAGTAAGATTTTTGCTGCGTTACTTCAAATCCTTTTTCTTCTCTCCAGTTGGAAAACACCCTGTGAAGTTTAGACAAGTTCATGGCGAAAGAGTATTCGACATTGATTATGCATTCATGATCACTTGATCAGTTGTTGTCGCGATGATTTGATTTATTCCTCCCGGAGCTAGGGAACCAATTTGCTCAGCCAATGCATCATTATATGCAAATTCACTTGATCTTGTAACCATTTTCTTAATAGAGAAATGTTATCCACATTTTTAGGTGTCAACGTTTACACCTGAAAACTTTCAACTGAAATGGGGAAATTTTCCCTGGAAGAAGCTAGTGGCAGAAACACTGCGACGCATCAAATTCACAGTTTCACACCATCTACAGCTGGTCTGAACCCCTGGAAATCTTACCTTCAATTCACGTTCAGATTCCGCTACATACATAACGATGATTGTTGTCCTAGATGACATCAATCGCGCTGACAGTGAGACTAAGAGGATTTCATGATTTCAGAATCTCAGAACTGCGACTAGAAAGTGAACAAGGCGTCTGTTTTATGCTTTCCAAGATGTTATACAGCTCGGTGTTCCTTGTTTGTTAATAATCCCTATGTTTGTAACCTGTTAAAATATGTTTGCTTTCATGGATATCCCATGCTTGGACCTGCTCGTTTCAGGGTTTGCTTTGCATCTATTTTGGAACAATGAAACAACCCAGAAAGACAAACAGACTCTAAACATTTTGGGTTGGGAGAAATCTCCACAAAACTGAAATTTCCTCCGAAGGATTCAGAGTTGAGTTTTTTTCTCCCTCTACAATCTATTACCAAACATTATAAAAGTGCCTGTAACTAGTCCAAAACATCGCAGTATCAGGAACAGTATGCATGAAAACAGCCCCATAAATCTTAATTTCCAACTTAATTAATTCAGTAATTAGCCACTAAATTGGAATTTTCAAAGGCAAATTATTGTTTAACGAAAGTGATAGGAAAATGCACAAAAGCTGTACAACTCACCAATGGATTCGAACTTCAGAATTGTAATATCTTATCAAAAATTACAGACACGGTTTGACATGTCCCGATTATTATATTAACGTGCCAATAACATTCAGTTTCCTGTAATTACACATATTTGCAAATATATATATATATATATATATTATCTATCTGTATCTAATAAGTTCCTAATTCCCATCAAAATAACTAGATTACTGAATACCCTTTAGTGGTTACATACTCTTATAATGTTGACGATTGAAAATTTGATCATTTCAATGGCGGTGTGGAGACTTATGGATGATGCACGTCAATATATTATATACTTATTTGTTGATAATATAAATATATAGGGACTCGAATGTTATTGCGTCTTACGTTAACGGGTCAACAACGGGCATAGATATCAAATTTATTAAATATACGTAATGGCCTTGCATTTGACTCGGCCCTCTTGAAACTTCTTGGAAATACAGTCTATGGTGCTTCGATCCATCCTCCTCTCACTTAGTATAAATGTCAATGTTTCCATCAGGAAGTCTCGACATTAAGAATTCTCCTCAGAAAATAAAAAACAAGTTGATCTCCGTAGGAATCCTGCTCTCGATATCATGGCACAGCAGCCGAGTTTCGGCGGTGCAGCGACAACTAGCCCAGTTGCAGTTATTAGCCCTCAGTATTGCTGCAGTTACCCAGTCGATCTAGCAATTGTAAGGAAAGTTATGGCCATAAGTGATGGCAACTTTGTCGTCACAGATACAAATGGAAACATCCTTTTTAAAGTCAAGAGTGTCTTCTTAACCTTCATTCATCAGCGTCGAGTGTTGCTGGACGGCGCCGGGAATCCCATAGTTACACTGAGAGAAAAGGTTGGGCATTAACTAACGTTCCTCTGGTTCTCGATTTCCTAATGATTAAGCTGCAACAATGGTGTGTTTTATTGTTAATTACGTTTGCATTGCTAATGAATTATGCAGGCAATGACTGCACATCATAGATGGCAAGTGTTTAGGGGAGAAAGCACAGAGCCTCAAGATCTGATTTTCAGTGCTAAGACATCTTCTATGTTCAACATGAGGACTAAACTCGACGTGTTTCTTGCAAATAACACAAGGGAAGAAGTTTGCGATTTCAAGGTCCAAGGAAGCTGGCTTGAGCGATCCTGTACCATCTATGCCGGTGACTCTGCAACAATCATTGCCCAGATGCATAAGAAGCATACGGTTCAAAGTATTTTGATAGGGAAGGACAACTTCGCGGTGACCATATATCCGAACATTGATCACGCTTTTATTATCGCGCTTATTGTGATTCTTGATGAGATTAATCACGCGCGCTCCAGCGGTTCCGGCGGCGGTGGTGGCGGCGATATTTCAGCTATTTTTTCCGGCTAAGTTGTATTAGAGTTGTTTCTTTTCATGTACAATGCTTTCATATGCTGTGTAATTTTTTCCTAATATCATATTTCAACGTTTAAATAGATATAAAATTACATATTGATGTGTAAATTACATTAAATATAATTATTTGTGA
Organism: Swietenia macrophylla; assembly: GCA_032401905.1. Taxonomy (NCBI): domain Eukaryota; kingdom Viridiplantae; phylum Streptophyta; class Magnoliopsida; order Sapindales; family Meliaceae; genus Swietenia; species Swietenia macrophylla. Next base: position 3,456,183 of record CP135576.1, read on the forward strand.
TTTTTTTTAAATTTTAGATTTTTAAATTCGATAATAAATTTAATAAAATATTAAAATAAATTTAACCTTACCATTTAGTATTTAAATTTTCGTAAATTTTAAAAATTAAAAAAATAATTATTTAAATTTCTATAATAAAATATTTAAATAAAATTAAATTTACGCTTAAAAAATAATATTAAATTAAATTATTTGCTTTAAGGCATGATAGCCGAGTTTCAGCAGTGCGCCCGATTGCGGCAATCAGGCCTAAGCATTTGCTGTCCTTCCGCAGTCGATCTAGCAATTTGTAAAGAAAATTATGACCACAACTAGTGGGAACTTTGACGGCATAGACACAAAGGGCAGCATTCGTAACCTTCATTCATCCGCGTCGAGTGTTTCACGACGACACCGGGAATCCCATATTTACTACGAGAAGGAAGGTTAGGTGTTAATCAACCTGTGAGTCTTGATATCCTCCCGGCCCACAGCCAGTGCCAAAAATGAAGCGCGTTAGTACTAGCATTTGCTTAACACGGGAAGGTGTATAAAATTTATACAAAAGGAATATTAACGTATAATATAATTAATAATAAATAATTTAAATTATATATTAAAATTTTATTAAAATATAATTTTATTAAATATTAATTTTTTTATTAAAAATTTAGTTGATGACTTGCCAACGGAGCAACCCATACCAATGAATAAACGTTGTCGTTTTTCGCATAAAATTAATAATTGTAATGATATGGATTGAGTAGAATGATGGATGCCACATGTTAATTAATTAATTAATTAATCAATTAATTAGTATATTGATGTGATTGTTTTAGTCAAAGGTCTTTGATTACATTTTTTTTTTTGGCCCTCCATCCACTAAACACCGTTGTCCCTTTCTCAACGGTGGAAAATTAACAAGAAATCAAATGTTATCTCTTTTATTGCCCTTTAATTATTATTGATTAAGCAGACCCCACCTCGTTAATAAAGTTGGAAACATAAATACATGGAGATGGTTACGTGGGGTTAATTTGAAAATGATTGGATTATAAAGTTGTATGTATGTAGAATGTGGACATAATATTTATTATTATTATTATTATTATTTACAATATTATTAATACAATAATTAAATTTAAATTATATTTCAATAAAATAGTAACCCAAAAAATTATTTCTCAATAAAAGAAGAAAATGTAAATTATCATACTATCAATAATACAATATTAATAACTCTCCTTCAATGACAAAATAATAATTTTCTCTTAATTATTTTTGTCTTTGTTTTAATTAAATATTAACACTTGATGTAATTAATAAAAAATTATTTAAATTGTATCTTAAATTTTTTTAATTTATATCATAAAATATAAATTTATTTTATAAATTATGTTAATATATAATTAAACAGTTTATTATTTATTACATTATATAACATGTCAATATTTCATTAAAATTAAAGAATAAAAAAATTAAGAGAAGATCATAATTTTATAATGACACTCGTGATTGAATTTAATTATAATATATTAAATATTAAATATATTTAGTTTTTTAATTATTATGTCAATTATTTTAAATTTACGTTTAAATTTTTTATTTTATATATTTTAAAAATTTTATATTAAAAAATTTAAGATTATAAAAAATGTATGTTAAAGAGGTTCTAGTCGGAGAGTTATATAGTACGAATAAAACATCGAACCTTAGAATAATGTCAAAAAGAAGAATAGAAGTAGCTGCATTGTACTAAAGCTCTTAAAAAATTAAAGCCATAAATTTGGTACTAAAAAGCTTGGCTCCTCATATGACAAAACAGCAACTACCCCTTGCAAATAAAACAGACAAAGCCGGCCCCGATTGAGACTTGTAATTATCCTCTTTATTGTCCACCCGTTCCAATTCCATATTCCACTTATGACTTTTCTCAACCCCTCGGTATTATTTATTTTTATATTTATAGCAAATTAACACATTAGTCCCTATAATTTTTGAAAGTCACAAATAAGCACAAAACATTTATCATTTCTTTCTTCTTATCCCCACTATATTATTCAAATTAAGGTGTGGGGCACATCTTAAATGAATGGCTCTAAACCGATTCAAATCAATAATTTAAACTAATTTCGATTTGAAAAAAATAAATTATAACAATTGAATTGAATTTTGGATTAAGTTTGATCAAAATCAAACAAACTAATCCAATTCAATTTTTACACTTAGGATTTTGTATTTGACAATTTTATATTTCACATTGCAAAAATTTAAAATTTAAAATAAAATTTTTAATTAAATTAATTTTAAACCTAATGTTAAATTTAATTTAATGTGAATTTTATAATTAAATTGATTTTTTAAGCCTAAAAATAAAAATACTTTCATAAAATAATTAGACTTTATAATTATAATAATATTTTAAATTTAAACTCAAATTGATAATTCAAACTAATAATTGTTAGTTTAAATTTTGAATTTAAATCGAATTTAACTACCTCCAATCCAAATTCAATGACAATGATAAAAGAATGTGAAAAGGCATGATAAGGTAACAATATTATCTTTAGAAAAAAAGGTACGAGTGTTGGTTGATTTAATTAGTAAAATATTTAGAGAATTTTGATTTATTTATTGTAAAATTTAAAGAATAATAGAATAGATATAACGAGCTATTATTAATTTACTATAGGTATGAACTTGTAAAAAGTATATTATATATGATTCTTTGTAAGTATTACAAAATATAGGGGTCTATTTGACAATTTCTTTTTTTTTTTTTATTGTTTTCCACTAAATTTCGTAAGTTAGCAAAAAAAGGTATGGAATGAAAGCAGCAAATTTGATAAAACTCGCGCACGTGACACGTTTGCCACGCTGTGTTTTTTTTATTGGCGCGTGACTCCGATTATTGAGTAAGAGCGTGGGCTTTGACTCTTCTGGAAAGGCATGCTTAAACTAGGATTATTATGGCAGAGAAAGAAAGCGAAGGGAAAACGAAGTTTCCGCAAAAGAAATAAATCAGAGAATCAAAGAAATTAAAAAAGAATGAGATAAATGCGAGGATTTGCGTGGTGTTAGCGAAGATAAATACTGATTTTCTTGTTGTAGCAAACATGGCCGTGTATTTTCCTGGAAATTGAGAGAGGGAGAGAAAATTTTTCGGTCAAATTTTCCGGCTGAACAAACAGGAAGTGATTCTTTTTTGTTATATCTGTATTCTATATCGAAGTTGAGAAGGGAGAAAGTAAAGATGATGTCGTCGTCGTCCTCTTCGTCGTCTTCGGCCACAGTTGCTGTGGAGAAAGCTACCAGCGAGCTTTTGATGAGTCCTGATTGGACTATGAACATCGATATCTGTGATTCCGTCAATTCTCATCATTGGTAATTGCTTGATAAGAACTTTGACTTTTCCGATATCTTAGGGTTTCTATTTTATCGAATAATTAAATTGATATTTTCTGTTTTGTAAAGAGAAAAATTGTTAATAATCTTCTTTGATTGTAGGATATTGCGTACATGCAAATATTTGGTTTTTACCTGCTTTGGCTTGATTATTGCTTTTGATGATGTTAAGCTTTTGATAAGCTTTTGTTTTGCTTTCTTAATTTTGAAGTTATTATTTTTATGCGGTTGACTTGTATTGCTATGTTAGTTTTCCTGTTTTTTACTCGATTGAAAGTTATCTTCCGTGTAATCTTTATCAGTTTGTGAATTTAGACGATGAAATTAAGATGTTTGATTTAAATAAAGCGTTTTCTCGGAAAATAGTTTATTTTATTGAGAAAAGAAATTTACTTTTTGATGTAGATGTTTTTTCCCCTCTTTTTTTTTTTATTTTATTGTGAAGCTTTACTGTAAATTATTGTCTGCAGATAAGAAGGTGATGGTGTTAAATTTTGGATTTATGTCATTTCATTTTTATCTTTCTTTATGATTTTGTGTATATTTAGGGATTTGATTTGTTTGAAAAGAATGAAAATAAAATCTGCCCTGGTTTTGTTGAATTACTCAGGCAGGCAAAAGATGTCGTAAAAGTAGTGAAGAAAAGGTTACAGTACAAGAACGCAAGAGTGCAACTTCTTGCTTTGACGGTAAATTTTTAGAGCCACTAGTTCTGTTTTCTCTTTATTACTGGATTATCCAAAATTTTACCAATTTTTTTTTTCTCATGTAAAAAGGGTATTTACCTGCAATTTTGGTTTCAACTTATCAGTTTGAGCCCTTAGAATTGTTTCACCATGCATCAAACCTACTTTGTAGCTTCTAGAGACGATGGTGAAGAATTGTGGCGATTATGTTCATGTTCAAATTGCTGAGAGGAATGTGTTGGGAGAGATGGTTAAAATTGTGAAGAAGAAGGTAACTCATTAATGTGCTTTTCACAGTATTTCGGCATGAGATGCAAGGCCATTATAATTGTAGTATTTAAAGCTTTATTGCATGTTTGATCCCCTATCTGGTAGTAATTTTACCAATTATTTCTTTATCAATACTGAAGAACTTTACTAGATAGATGTCAATTTAACTTGGAAAGCCACTATGGAGCTTTATGCATTTGGTGGCATGTCATAACTAAATTCATTGGAGGACTTTATCTTTTGGATGTGGAAGTAAAGTTAAACTGTTGTCTGTAAATCAGTGTTGCTAAAGTTTTCTTACTTTTTATTGTTTCTGTGACTGGCTCTGTATGATGCCAATCTGAGATATTGATACTTATTTTGGAAGATATAAATTCTCTCTCTATGGTAAGTCTCAACTGAAATACATATTTGATGGGTTTTGCAGGCAGATATGCAAGTGAGGGATAAAATCTTGTTTTTGTTAGACTCTTGGCAGGAGGCATTTGGTGGGCCTGGAGGAAAATATCCTCAGTACTATTGGGCCTACGAGGATCTAAGGGTAAGCAATAGCTTCCCATATTCCATTGTTTTTAATGGTTCTCTCCTGTCTGGGATGGGAGTATTGTTGGCTTGGACCAGGTGCTCATCATATATTTTGCCAACACTGATATATCAAGAGTGCAGTTGAATAAAGCTTTCTATGGTATTATCTGATTCATTTAACACTGATCCCTTATTTCTCTCTGGGAAGCGTATCATTGGTTTGTTCTGACTTCTACTTAATGCATCTATCGCTATAGTATCAAGAATGTAATTTATGTTTATTCAGGAACAGTGAGGAATCGTGCATGTGATAACTCAGTAACTTTTGGTCTGTATGAATTGCAGCGTTCTGGAGTACAATTTCCCAGGCGCTCACCAAATGCAGCTCCTATATTTACACCCCCTGTTACCCACCCCACCCTAGGGCACACTCAGGTTGGCTATGGAATGCCTAGTAATTCCTCAAGAAGGCTCGATGAAACAATGGCAACGGAGGATGAAAGTTTAAGGTGAGGGCTTCACTTTTGGTCTCAGACCATTTGGTTATTGTTGCCATTTTATTGCTTTATTCTGCATGAAGCTCTTTTTTGTGTAGTAGTCATTAAGATAATTATGCCCTGGCATTGTTCTGACCTTGTAGTTTGTCGAGCTTGGATTCTATGCGGAATGTTATGGAGTTGTTCAGCGACATGCTGCGAGCTGTAAATCCCAGTGACCGTGAGGTATGAGAAATTATGGTTTTTTAACTCTGATCTCTACTTCCAACGCAGGAGTCAAATCTCTTAGCTTTTCTTTTGGTAAATGTTTGTAGGCTGTAAAAGATGAGGTTATTGTTGATCTTGTCAATCAGTGTCGTTCCAATCAAAAAAAGCTAGTGCAGATGCTTACTACAACTGGGTTAGTTTTCACCGAATGCATATTCCTCTCAAGGCTTATGGTTTCTTGCATGCTGCTCTTCATATTAGCTTTAGAATTAGTCAGTGGAATGTAATCATGAGTGGGGTGTTTGCTAGGATTGTCTCTGACCATGTGCAGTCGCACAGGGTCATCAGTCATGCATGGTTATATAACTGTCTTCTTGACTCTGTGGCAGGGATGAGGAGCTTCTTGGTCAGGGTCTTGAATTAAATGACAGTCTGCAGATCTTGCTTGCAAAACATGATGCTATTGGATCTGGTTCACCCATACCAACTCAGATAACAGATCCAAGTCCTAAACCAACTGAAGCATGTGCCTCCAGCTACAAATCGACTGAAATCAGTGACTCAAGCCCAAGCCCGAGACCTAATGGTAACCACCCTGCACCAGCTGCTAGTGTGAGGAGGGCCCTAATTGATGAAGAGGAAGAAGAGGAAGACGACTTTGCACAGCTAGCTCGAAGGTGGTGCATGACTAATTGATGATTCATCTTATAATTTTTTGGATATCTTAGAATTGATTAACTCATTTTTCTGTGTACACAGTAATTTAAATTCAGTTTATCAATATAGGACGCACCAAGAAAAATCTTTGGATCTTTTTGAGTCAATGACAATATCTTGGTATATTGCACCTAGTAGGAGTCCATGAGCAAAAATTTTTCTGGCCTGGTTGCCTTGGGGCCAAAAATTTTTTTTGTCTCCAGTGGATAGACCAACATTGGCCTAATCTCTGTTTTATGAGCAGATTCAATTTTGTTTCACTACAGATGATGATTGGTGTTGTCTTTTATGTACTATATGCAGGCATTCCAAGCAGAAGCCAATGGCTTCTCAGAATTTGTCTGCAGAAACTGGGGGAGCTCTTGTGCCAGTGAACAATGCGAATGCAGCAACTTCGTCCATGCCAGCAGATACAACTGCCACCCCATGCAATGCTTTGGCTTTACCTGATCCACCTGCATCAGTGAGGACTATGAACGAGCAGGACATTATTGACCTCTTGAGTATTACCTTGTCCACCACATCAACCTCTACTCACACACCTCAAACTCCACCAGCCTCTAACCGGAGCACGCATCAGGTAACTGCTCCCCCAAGCACTCAGGGAAACCCCTATACTTCCCAAACCTACCCAGGAAATCAAGGGCAGATGCCCTACAACAATTATGTTGCCCCATGGGCGCAGTCTCAACCGCAGCAGACATTACCACAGTCTCATCTACTGTCACCACCTCAACAATTCCAGCAGTCTCAGCCACAGCAGCCATTACAACAATCTCATCGACAGCAACCACCACAACAATTCCAGCAGTCTCAACCACAGCAGCCACCACAACAATCTCATCTACAGCCACAATTGCAGCATCAACATCCTCAGTATTCCTTCGCATATCCTCCTCCGCCGTGGGCTGCCACCCCTGGTTATTTTAACAACCAAAATCATCTATCTACTACCAATAATATGTACTCAACTCCCCGAGCCAATACAGCCACATCTTATTCTCCCTTACAAGGGGTTAGACCCTTGCAGCACCATAACTCATTCCCCTCAAGACTTGGCAATGGGTCAGTAATGCATGGAGATCCTCGGACAAGTTCTGGACCACAGAAGCCCTTTATCCCCTCATACAGACTGTTTGAAGATTTGAATGTTCTTGGCAGTGCAGATGCAAGGCTTAAGATGACGAGCAGCACATCCCCTAGCTTGTCGGGTACTTCTAGCCAAGGTATGGTTGGTGGGAGGAAGTGAAACTCTTGTGGTACAGCTTTTGCATAAACAGAAGCTATTCATGTGAATATGGTGAATGGGAATTTCTTCTTTTAGTTTGGAATGTATTTAAATTGTTTTTAGATTTGACAGTCATTGTCATAGGTTTGTTTTGTCATTGATTATTAGCATCACCTGTTTTGGTGGTTTTTGTTTATAGTTTTTAATTGTGATTGCCACCGCCCTGATTTGATCAAATTCCTGACCGTACCCTCGCATTCAAATTTCGGTTACTCGGGTTTTTTTTTTTTTTTAATTTCTTTGAGTGTGGCTTTTGATTAAACTTGTAGCTGCTGTTGACATCCCTGATCTTCAAAATTGGATCAGGTTCTTGACATCTTTAAAAGCCTTGCTGCTTCTGCTGGTTGTATACAAACTGAGCATTCAGCGTTTCCCAATGACTTTCTTCTTGGCAGGATTCTCTATCTAATTGGCTTTCTTGTGTTTTATCACCGTCTTGGCACCTCAAGATACTTTACTCTTTCGACATTTTACGTTGCTGCCATTACCCTCTTCATAGTATTTTCTCGCGATCTCAAGGGAGTCGGCTTCTGCTTGATAAATCCAGCCTTGCCTGATTTGTATTTTGCCCTACCTCTCTGACCTTATGGTATTACATTAAGGGAAAAAAATCGGGCGGTGATTAAGGCGGTAAAACAATCTCACATGTTTTAAGCCATGGAGTTGGCCTCTTCAGGGATGAGTAGGAGTAGCATCGTTGACAAGTTTTTACGCTTTCGCCAACAGCACTGCTTATTGATACAACGAGGTAGGAACGTCTGAATCGAATATGCATTTAAAAATTTCTAAATTCTCGTTCGGCGGTAATTCCACGATCAATGCCAGAACTGGATCGCATAAAACACCGTCGCGGCTCCACCTCTTTCTAACATCAGTGCAAGCAATGATTACTGTCCCACCACGAGCAGTTGAAAAAGCTTGACGTGAGATGGGTTTTGAGAAAAAAGGCTCAGTGATCCATAAAATCAACAAAATGAAAATGTTAACGCCCCCCCACATTTCCGGGGCCCATATAACCATCTGTACTTGCAGCACTTACATTATGATAATGACAAGTGTGCTGCTGCTGCCGCCGCTGCCGCCGCTGCTTGCTTTTACAAATTGAACAACGGACACACTCAGAATGTGAGGAAAGAAAAATAAAAACAACTATTTACACGCATTTACCTATGTAACAAATTATTTGGCAAAGCCCCCCCTCCCCCCACTCCTGATGGAAGATTTCTTACCCAGCATGTCAAGAGACCCTACATCGGAGGCTAATGAATGTGTAGCATACAATTTTCACTCTAACTTGCTTGCCCAACCAGTATTCCCGGATTTATCAACAGCGCTGCAGAATGTGTTATGACTTGAATCCAATGGGATTGCCCTCGGTTTACTGCCTCCCAAGTTTATGAAACTGATTCCATTAAAGAAATAGTGATCATCAAGCATGCATAGAGATGCAAGCATCTGCAGCACCAGCACCCAGCAAGACTTGATACGGATGGAAGGTAAGGCAGCTTACGGAACCAATCTTCTGGGCCATGAAGCTAGGATGGTGATATCTAATGGTGCCCAGTTGTTCACCCTCCAGACTGAAAACTTTGATAAGCTGTTTTGCTGACCCACTGGCAATGATTGAGGAATGCCTATGAACAGCTAAAGCCGTCATAGAACCCCTGTGAGCATCAATTGTGAGGTAGGTATCCGTGTGATTTCTAATATCAAGGAATTGGATGTCACCCGCCTGAGATGCACTCACAATCTGAAAGGGTACAAGCAAGAAGTTTACTAACACAAACTTTCACTTTCACTTTCCCATAACATAGTTCAAGATTCAAAAAACAAATCCAAAAAATCATCAAACATGAAGGTAATCATTTACCTTTGCTGGATCAAGTCCAGGTTGAAAACTGATTCCCACAACTCTTTCAACTTGCTGAGTATGAGGCCACGTTTTGCAAACAAGCCTAAGAATTTATAATGAAAGTAAACCAAACAGAATTTACAAAAGACAAGATGAAACAAAAGGGATTCTTAAAACATTGGATGGCACATCTAGCGCTCACAAATTTTGAATGTAAACTAGTAACATAGAAATTAATTCTTTAGAAGCATGCTTGTTGAAATTTCCATTAATTCTTCACTTAGCTGCACTATCTATTAATGCCTATTATCCACAAAAATAGGGTATGGAGTGCTGGAAGAAAGTATTAAGTACAGTTATGAAACAAAGATTTCATGGTTAACTAGAATTGACACAACAATTTAATTTTGAATTACCATGTCCTATTGAATTTTGAATCCGATGGAACGTTGCATTACTAAATCATAGCTTGATGACACAGAAAGGTAAGCATTTTGCATCAAGCCAGAATTACATACGTAAAATGCTTACATTTCAGGAGCGCGAACATCATAGAGTCTGACAGTGCCATCCACAAAACCAGCAGCAAGTTGACCCCCATGAACTTGAGAAGCAGACTACACAATACAAGTGAAACATCAACAAAATGCCAAGCCTCTATAGAATAATCTCTCAATATGGACCCACTTGTATTTAATAACTATTAAAGAAATTTGAAGGCCATGTTAAAAAGAGTTTCATTTCATGAATTAATATCATCTTAGTGTCCTCAGATGTATCCAAGAGCCCAGACCACTTATTTCTGACAGGCAACACATCAAAGCAAAAACCACCTGACACATTTTTCTCCCAAATGAATTTATCATCATCACAGATTGCACTATTGCTCCAATCTGCTGCACCCATTGAGAAAATGCTACATATTTCCTAATTCCACACCGTCCACCAACTTTTAACTTTTACTTCTTTTCAGAGATATGACTTTTTTAACTTTTACCAAGTCATATTCACAGTAATACAGCCGAGGCATAGGGAAGAACTAAAACTCACCAGTGCTGAGATGCTGCAATCTGATGATGAAGGGATAGAATTGATCAGCTGTTCTTTGTCCAAGTCCCATAGCATAATGGATGATACCTCTCCAGATGCATACTAGCAATATATCAGATAAACGTATCACTGTATGTTCATGGCACCAAAGTAAGTCCTATAGATTACATCTTTAAATGAGTACATACCAAATACCCGGACTGCTGTTGCCAGTCCACAACAGCATTTAAACATCGCACACCAGGTTTATGACCTTGGATTGAAGAAAATCCAGTGACAAGCTTCTGTTTGTCCTTCAGAGTATAATCTTTCCAAATCCGAATATTTCCATTGCCTACGTCATGTAAACGTATAAGTCAAAATAATGGCGAAATCTAACAATACAATTGGAAATCTATAGCCTTGAAAAAAGGAGGACAATGGCACGAAAGCAAATTACATGAAGCAACTAGAAGCAGGCTATCATCAAGCTCATTCACAAGGCAGAGTTTAGAAATTCCTTTTTCAGGGAAGTCATGATTATCAAAACTGTTAAGGAGGGTTGTTGCCTCATAATTCCAGATCCTGCAAAGAAACAAATACTAAGCAGTTAGTGCATTTCATAGATAAGCAATTACCAGAAACCAAAGAACCCATCTAACTACATCCAATCATAAAGAAACAAAAATGAATTTATCGAAACCACTACTGTTTCAAGTATCTGTCCTACAGAGAACCCACGAATGGCTGAATCAATCAAAAAGCAAGCTGGTATTATAGATGCATCTGCCGTACTCAGTGTCACATGACACATACATACACATCAGGATATTGACAAGAAAATTGCTAAAACATCCAATACCCAATTACAAAAATAATTGAGCATCATACGCTCTCATATGACATCTAAAAGGCTGAAATGAGCCAGCTATCATCAAACAAACTATCATACTGTTTGGAGTAGAAAGAAAAACTGGACATTTCAAGCATTCAGCAGTAGCTTCATATTGTCACAATCAGATATGTGATAATGGGTAGCACAGGTAGCTAAAATGAACTTGAACCCACCTAACTTAAATTATCTAAAAACTTTCCATCACAATTTTAACTAAATATTCAAGACAGTATGTTGGAAGGCAGGAGACTATAAGAGCATTTCACAGCCCTATTAGCATGCCCCTAACAGTTTTTGCTCTATTATAAACAAGTAAACAATAATTAAAAACAGACTTGGAATGAAAAAAGAAAATGTGAAATAGGCATACTTAATCCTTTCATTCTCATCAGCAGCAACCACAATAGGCGAGAAAGGTTGCAGCAAGGCCGTTTTTGTACCCTTTTCAAATCTCGTATCCCAGCATGCGATTGGATTATTAAGCCTGCTAACAGCTGGCCAACAATATTAAAAGCAAATTAGTTCCTCGTACAAGAACCATCATAAAAATTAAGAAGAAACTAAATTCATAAGACTTACAAGAGCGTTGGCATTTCGCAATGTGTTCCAGAGCAAATTTTTCTCTCTCTTCTCTTCTAGCAATTATTTCTTCAGTATCATCTGCTGCAGTAAGAAGTGGCTTGGAGAAGTGGCTGCAACTCCAATTGTAGATAGTTGAATGAGGAAGTAAACTGCGTACTGAAACCCCAGAAGAGTCCCCGGAGCCTAAAAGCGGATCAGCTAATCCTGAATCTGGAGAATTTATCAAATGAGGCCTGAAATCTAGAGAGCAAACTCTACGCATTCCTGGTAAAAAACTTTGTCGAGGTGGGCTGACAGGAGGAGTTCTAAATTTTAAAGGCAAATGACCTGTGCCAACAACAGCTGATATTGACGTTCATGATTTTGAAAGTACAAACAGACCAAAGAAAAAAACCACTGAAAAAGCAGACACCAAATGGAAGTTAAAACATTAAAAATGTTATTTGAGTTCAATCAAATGGAATCAAAAGTCCTGTGCAACTAAACAATAAAACATATCAAATGAAATGGAAATGATAGCATAGAGGACAAAGATAAATTTACCACCATTCATGTCAAACCATGAAGATGAACGAACTAGTCCTGCAAGACTAGGAGATGGCGACCCAGTTGTAGGATCAACAGGCCGGTTACTGCTGCCTGATGACATAACAGGTTTTGTCACCACCTGCTCAATCCCAATAACAGACAATACTCTACGACCGAGGCTTGCAATGCGCGGTGATGGATCTTTAGCTAAAGTACACATAGCCAATACACATTGTGAATAAATTGCATTGTCTAGCGGCTTTGGCCTCATATGGTTGACAACCCCATTGCTGACACCATCATTTAAGGTTCCAGAATCAGAATGTTGAGATGAATCATCAGACAATGGGGACCCATGCATAATTCCAGCATTAGCAAGAGGACTGCTTGTGGAGACTCTTCCATCTCTGACCACTGCTTCATTACCAACTCTTGTCAATGGACCAATTTGAGAAGAAATAATACTTCCACTTCCTGTCGTTTTTATGTGAGCCAATGACGGTAATGAACCCAGAAGAGAATTGGATTGAGGTTTCCAATATGCAGCTGCAATTGACTTGAGATGCTGCTTGTGGCCAAAGGCAAAGCGTGCTAGAGCTGTAAAGACATTAACAAACTCAAATTTGTTTTCAGAATCCATGAATAAATTTCTGGCTATTAAATTTCCAAACAATAATGGTCATGAAGACATCAAACTACTCATCCATAATCCTTTTAATTTAATCAAGGATGAAAATTTTAAAAAAAATTAAAAATAAACAGACATCTCAAAGCAATGAATAATCCAACCGTACGAATATTTATTTTATTAGTCACATACCCACAGCAACCTCAGCTCGGACTAGTGGACTTCCATCTGAAACAACACTCAAGAGGCTTCTAATGATACTAATTTCGCCTCTAATCTTTTCATCATCATCGCATTCTTCATCTCCTTCAACACCATCTCTATATGAGTCAAACCCAGTATCAAGCAGTGTACCCAATGAGAAAACAGCTGAGGCCCTAACCTGAAATAAATGGTTTCAGCAATTAGGATATGAAATTAAGATGCAAATTAAAGATTTAGCAATTAAGGATATTTTTTGTACTACAAAGCAAATAAGGTAAAACCTCTGGCTGGGGTTCAGAAAGAAGAGAAGCACATATTGCTGGGCCATCTGCCTGCAGAGCTATTATTTGAGCCTCTGTGAAATCCTCCCACAGCTTTCCCAGACACAAGCAAAGCCATTGAAGAAACAAGGGTTCAGTTTGCGAGTCATTTAGTGTTGATTCCTGAAGATGTTTCAAGCACACATTGATCAGACCAGATTCAATACAGGCTTCCTGGCCCCGCCTATGTCCATCAACAATGACAGCCAATACAAATGCAGCCATGGCCCGCTGTTCTGGATATGCTTCCATGCTATCAAGAAACTTGATAAAATATGCATGTCCTCCATCCTTCACCAGATCAACCTGACAGGACTGTCATCCCACAAGAAGGAACATTACTTCAGCTACAGTTAGATACAGAAGATACAGTAACCATAGGGGAATATAGAATGTAGTAAATTGCATTTCTCACTGGGCTACTTTACAGCCTCCATATCTATTAATTCTCACTTTTTTCCTTTGGTTTTCATGTTTGGAATTTCAAATTCAGATATCAAAGGTAGCGAGAGAGACATAAGAGTCATAAAGAAAATAGACAGGCCCAGCCAAGCTTCTGCAAACACATGGACCATGGCCCTGCCAAGCCAAGCTCGAGGACAAAAAACTCCTATGCTATCATACCATACAGAAAAATATTCAAAATAATATATATAATAGGAAATATGCATCTGTGACAATTTTATTCTTGGTAGTAGGGGAAATACCAGCACAGCAAAGAACCCCAGGAACCCCAGGACAGTTGCTTTGACAAAAATAAGGCCGCAGGATGTTTGCACTTGTGTGCACAAATTGACATGTACTACTAACAATCCTACATCTACACCATAATTACGAACCAGTCTTAAAATACCTTATCAAGTGCCAGAATCTTTGTCCATATAAATACAAGAATTTGCCGTAGTTCTGGTGTTGTTGTTTGCAGCAGCTTCAGAACATAAGGAAATATCCCAACAGACAACGCCTACAATATCCAAGTAACTCCACAAGTAAACTCCAGTAACTTGCTTATTGAATAAATGTTCTCTGAGGTAGAATAACTGAATATCAAAGACACCAATACCTACCAGATCTACGGCCCATGGCCCCATGTCCAGAAATCTTCCAAGAAGAACTAGCGCCCGAAATCTATGGCATTGACTAAGTAAGACCTGAACACAATAATCAGACTGATCGGCAGAAGAAGTAATAACAACACATACAAAAAAGAGAAAACATATTGTTAACAGAAGCCCCATATCTACTACATTGCAGATGTAAAATACCCTACCAAAATATACATGAGACCAACTCCAATATCCAAGAGAACATGGAAGAAGAGTGAGCAATGATTACAAAACTTTCCACATATTTTTATAGGACAATTAAGAAATTATTCGTGACTGAACTCATCACAGAAGGGATATTCTCGATTGGGCTACTGGATTTATGTTCCTAATTTCATGGTGTAGATACTGGCAGAAACTAACTGAACTCTAGCACAGGCTCAGAGGCAAAGAACTTTGGCAAATTCGATTCACTATGAATTAAACTGATGACTCCTATTGTGCAAGCAAGATTGATTTCAAGAGCCCACTTTCGTGAAGATTACATATTCCCTTGTGTGGTTGTAAATTACAATTGAAGTATTGTACCTGAAGAACAATGGGTAACTGCTCTGGTGGCTTTTTATGTTCAGATCCATGGTCAAGCCATACCTCAAAAGCTGTCAGCTGTTCACTGAAAAAAGGACTCGGCTGAAACAACACAAATCGCGCAACTCAGAGACTGACAAAAGAGGTCATAGTTTCACATTAGTGCAATAACATCTCAAGGAAAAGCAAACACCTGATATTCAGCATTAGGGTCTGCAACCAATGAAGGCAACTGAGAGAGGCAAATTTCAGCAGCCATGTCCCATGCATCCCTGCAGTGCACAAAAGTAAACCTGTCACAAGAACTTTAGATGATAACATAATATATTTAGGAATCAGACCCTGGTGATACCACATATGATGCTGATGAGTTGGAGGCAGCATGGGATGCGAAATTGGAGAGCAATTCGCTGAACGCATAATCCTCTCAGCAAGTAAAAAGTTTCTGAACAGACTGGCAACTAACAAATCTTGTCTGAACAATCTCTGAAAAAGATCTACAGTGAAAAACATAAGATTAGCTACATGGATCACCAAAAAGAAACATATTTGATATCAAAAATAGCATTATAACACATTGAGAAGTATATTTTAATGAACTACCATGAGGAAGAACATTCCAGGCAATGGTGTCCGTCACTGCTGTGAAAATCCAATTCAGTTCCCCCAGAAGTGTTTTACGATCAGTTTGCCGTCCAGGAATTTTATCTATAAGAGAGTAATCAAGGGACTCGTGCAATAATGAACGTTTACAAAACCTGGAAGACAAGATATATAAACATAAGAAAAAAAGTGAGATCAATAGATCATAATAGATTATCAATTTACATAAAGTATGAGATATAAGTGACATAACAAGCAAAGCAAAAGATCATTACTTATGCTCAACAGTAACAAAACTCAAACATTTCCAACGTATCCATCAAAAGCACAAAGAACTCTGGGAAAAGATATTAAAAGCAAAAAACAATATATAAATGAAGAAAAAAATTACTGGACACACAACTATGTCAGCAAACATGCACAAGCTGCATGCAAAGGGGTTTAAAACCTAGAATGCATCTAAAATAAACTAAAACCCACTCACAAGAATTAATTATTCCTCAACATAACCAAGCTCGATACTCCACACTTGATTAGTATGGTAAAGTCTAAGGTTCATGACAAACATATTGGGGAATGTCTACTCTCAAACTTACTGTTTAAATGTTCACATTATCCAACAACAATCAACCCAGCAACTCTTGGTAAATATGTCAGGATCTGCTTACAGGCACCAACAATGCAAGAAAAGAATTACTTTTCTGAAAGATAATGGAGTTGTATCTTTTGTTTACCAACAAATGAACTTTAGAACCTTGTGAAATACTAATCTCTGATTAATGCCACAACACCCTAAAATTATAACTTAGAACTAGATTTGTCCAAAGTGAGAATACCAATGCCAATGAAGTATTAAAATAATATTCTTCTCCAAATAGAACTGCAAGCAAAGCCTCAATTTCTTCAAGCAAATCCTTGTTGAGCTCAATTCCACACTAGTCCATCCAATTGTAGTTTATGATTCCAAGGGGAATCCTATTACCAAATAAGAAAGAAACCTATACTCCATTTCCAAGATTAAACAGTGTTCTTCAACTTTCACTGATGCCATATGCATCACCACACACACACATTCAAAAGCATAGAAAATTATTGCAACTAAATATTTATTATAATAAACAATGTTATGGGCTTAGTTCATTCTTAGTCCAGAAATTCAAGAATGAAAAAATGTTTTTAATAATAAACAGTAATTGCACAAATAATCGAAATGAAAGTAAGAGAAGACACAAAGTTTCACCATCTTAATGCCATTGTGATTGGTGTAGTAAGGCAAGAAGTAAACACATCTGCAGGAAACTCTTCACTCTGAGGAAGGGTCTCATGTGCTTCACAGGCAGCAAGCAGAATGCAATCCCTTGTAGATCCAGAGTAGTTAGATGCACCCCAATCATGAAGCTATCAAGAAAATCCAATCCACCAATTACCTCAAGTGTTAAGATGATAGAGATCAAATCCCACAACATAACTACATATGATTATCATATTAATAAACTGATAGTAAAACACCAGCAAATACCTCTATAAATGCATTAACAATCATTCCAGCAGCAGAGCAGTCAAATACATATATTGATGGAGTCCTCAACCAGGAATCAAGGTCACTGATTGGCAGGGGTATATACTGTGTATAACTCTGCGCACCCAATACACCAGTTAGAGAAGGAAAAATTCAGCAAAACCATAAAGAACAGTAATTTAATAACAACAAAATAGGAAAAATCTGGGAAGCAATAAAAATAAAAACCTTATTGAAAAGCCAGATTTCACCATTAGCTGTCGGCTTTGGCACACCATGTCCATTGTAATGAAACAAAACTCTCTCAGACTTGGCATATCTACGACACGTATTACAAAGTTTCTTAACTTCCTCTACGGTAGGATCCAGTTGAACTTTATAGCGAGCCTGTTCACATCTCAGAAGGTAAATTAAAATGAACTTGATATGTAACATAACTTGGGATAAAAGATAAAAAAATTTCTCACCCTGGGTTGCCATCTTTCATACTGTTGACTCAAGTTCTTTCCAATTGTTTCAAGTGCTTTTTGTGGTGCCATAGAAAATGGATCTGCCAAATAAGAGAAAAGATTAGGATAAAAATAGGAGTTGCTAGCCCACAAGATAAATGTATGATGAATACAAACTCTACTATGCTCCATTAGCTAGCCCAGATGCTGGCAGGAAAAAGAAAAAAACTGACCATAAATTAGTTGAAGTTTGGCAAAATCTCAAACCAAGCAACCTTGACCATAACTAGAAGTGAAGAATACATTGTTTAGTGAAACAACTACAGAAAAATACATTAAAAATGAAAACAATTCAAGACTATCTCTTTGCTAAAGTCTTCCAAGAGTCAAACAGTAAGCAATCTATACCTTAGTAAAATAAAAAAATGATGAATTACACAATGTCGTGATAATGAAAATGGAAAAAAGAAATGCAAGTTCATACTTGCAACTTGCTTGCACACACAAAAACAATAGGAGATAGGTAAAAAAGAGCATTCTTTGATATAGATAAAATAACCTAACATTAACAATAAAGTGTACATTATCTCCCCCCCACCCCCCCCCCAAAAAAAAAATATATATATATATAGTACATTGGGAACCAATCCAGAGCAAACATTATGAAACAATATATGAAAGAATTGGCAGTTTGTAAATGCACCTATCCAGCATTCCATTCTTGCACAAGGAGAGATCTTTATTACATCCGGAGGATCAACACTAATGTTTAAACATAAAACTAGAGCTACACATCCTGTCTTCATCTGCACACAATTTAAACAAAACAGACATTAATAAAAATTATACAAATACAGAAGCATCCACAACAAGATTCAGCAGTATGGTATACAAAATGAAAGTTTCACAAGAATGTTAGTATATCCTTCCAAAACATTTTCCGTCCATAAAAACAAATAATAAAAAGCAGTTTCACTCCCTCATTGGAAAGTTTCTTTATAGATGCTATCAATTATCTTTCAAAAAGATGACATAAAAAATCCTTTATTCTTCATAGCTACAGGGCTAAATGTTACACTATCAGAAAAAGAAATGGGTGCCCAAGCTCTAGTTTAACCAAGCATATATATAATAACATTAGATGGTCACAATCACAACTACTAATCCTAAAATTTTCACATATCAATCAGAGGGAGCAAACATATGGACACAGTGTCAGGTGCATGCCACAAAAGCTAAAATAATCTAGAAATTGACCCTCAATGCAATACTCTGCTCTCTTCAATTAGTTGAGAGCAAATGGAAGGACAATAAATCTTTACAATCTGCAGTAAGGAACTAAATGTTACAAAGAGATCACAGTATTGGAAAGTGTGACACTGGTGTAGGCTTTGTATTTCAAAAGATCATTGAGAACTAAATTGTGGAGATCGTAACTCTTTGATGCAGATCCCCAGATCAATTCAAAAATCTCACAACTCTTTTAACTTTCCCCAACCAAATAACTCCTTATTAATTCTGTAACCTTCTCTTTACTTCTCAGATTTCCAAATCTGTACTTCTCTCTTTTCTCTTACCTTTTTGGCCCGCTTAATCTTACGCATCTTTTTTACATATTTCAGGTAGGAAATAATTAATCTTCCAAAAATAAAAAACCATAACCAAGTTTCCAACACATGCAAACAGATACGCTGCACCTAAGCTGCTATGCACGGCACAAATAAAAAACACGACCACTTAAAACCTAAGCAACCAGCAAGGTAAAACGACCACTCAAATAGTTGAACTAATAACAGGGAGGCTTAAGTAAGACAGGCAGACCTCAAACTTTTAACTAACAACAACAGGAGGCAAATAACCCTAAAAGTTCTAGTTTGGGTGCTACAGATTCCTCTCCAAGGTTAATACATTTGCTAATTAATTATAGTCGATTGAAACGAACAATGGCGCATCGTCTAACTCAAAATATACCAAAAGTTAAAAATAAACACATAAGTTAATGCAAATACAATCGGTGACAATTTGCAAAAGACAGGTTTAAGAACAAGGGACTTACTCGGTCCTTGGGCCGCCATTTGGAGACGAGACCGCTATCAGATGGACCAGTAGGGATAGAAGCCTCGAAAGCATCATGTCGAAGCTCACATAAAACGACAGTCTGAGGCAAGTATGCCATGCTAGTGGTGGTTGTAATTGTTGAGACAGTAGCATTGCCATAACTACTGCTTGCAGTATCAGAATCCCTCCTCAAATCGACGTCATCTTGTGTGGAGCCGCAGTCGTCGAAATGGTTTGAAACAACAGCAGATTGTGAAAACCTAGAGGCCATCAAATCTCCTAATGCCATCCAAATCACCAAAACCCTCGATAAAAAAATAATAATAATAACCAAATCAATCAGCTTTTTGCCCTAAATTTGAAAACCATAATACACCTTTGAAAAAAATAATTACCAAAACCCTAGGCTTCGATTCGGATGCAATTTAGGATCAACAAATTATATGAGTGAAATGGATAGAGAAAAGAGAGAGGTGTGGAGAGGTGAAATTCGTGGAAGTAGGGACTAATCAACGAAGCCGCTGAACCAGCGGCGCATAGAGATGCAACGAAGGAAAGAAAGAGAATCCAGCTCGGAGAACGGGATAATAATCAACTGAATAGAGATGAAACCCTAGGCGGCGATGGATGACAGCGGTGGTGGCGTAGGAGGGGCATATATTAGTGGCGGCACACAAAAAAAAATACAAAGGGGGAGAAAATGAGGATTTTGTAAAATAGAAAGAGAAAGGAAATAGTACATGTGATTTTGTGTGTGCTGGTGTAGATTGTCTTATTGTGTTCCTGTCTTTTCTTTCTTATTTTTGTTCACTTTTTTTTTTTTTATTCATTAAACGTCTTCTCTAATTTCCATTTTATAGTGTAATTAGAAGCATAAATTTTATTCATATAATTAAAATAAATTAATATATATAATTATATAAAATTATATTTTTAAGTCACTCTACCGTATTGTTATTGTATCGATACTATCATCAAATATTTTTATTATATTTTTAAAATTTTTAAGTACCAATTCTCTCTCAAATTTATCGTATTACTTGTTGTATTTTGAACGGGAAAGATTATTACTGACGTAAAATATGTTTATCCTTATTTTCTTTTAATCTTAGTTTATGTTATTTTAAAATTTTAATTTAAAGTGATTGAAAGTGACACTATTGTTATATTTTCTTTCATTTTATTGTTAAAAATAGCATAGAATAGTGTCACCTTCAATTATTTTAAATTTAAATTTTTAAAATTTTAAAAATAGCCGAATGATATTTTTAATATTATCCTTAATTATATTTCAAGGTGAAGGATATATTTCTATAAAATTTATTCCAAAATTTTAATATTTATATCGTTATGCATTGATTTTGAAAATAAATATTGTAAAATCTTAAAAATTTTCATAAAGATACAATTTTAAAATGAAATAAAAAATACTTAAAATTACGAATTTAATTAATATATATTTTATATTTTTTAATATAAAATTTAAAATAATTAACTTTAACTTTAAAATGCATAATAATAAAATTTTAAAATATAAAAAATAATTCTTAAAACGACTAATATAAGAATTAAAAATAAAAATAATATACATGAAATATATTGTAGTTAAACTTAAAATTATTTATCTGTTTGTAGTAGTTAAGAGAGAAGACTAGTAATAATAAATAAAATAAATAAATTGTGCATTAATATAAAGTTAAATGTTGAAAAATAAAGTTTGTATTAGAGAGGCAAGGCACTAAGTTCTTTAATGTTATCAATACACTTTTTAATAACACGTGAAGTCATATTTAAAACGTGTAATAATATGCATGCATGTATGTGGGGACTTGATCTAAGTGTTAATCACTTGAAATTGTCCTAAATTAACTTAATTTAGGCTCAAAACAATTAGCCATTTGATTTTAAGACTCCCAACTCTTCCGTGTATTTGTATAACAACAGTTCACGCATGCCTCGACAAGCCCGTCCACGTGTTGGTCACTGTCTCTTCTGGTGTCTACTGGAGAAATTTCAGTTTAGTCTATAATATTTTTATAGTATTTTATTTACTCTACTGATTTAACATTATATTATAAGTATTTTTAATATTTAATATTTTTATTCATTTTAGTCCTATTATTTGTCTCTCTCTCCACGTAATATGTCAAGTTAGATAAAATAATACTTTTTCACTTTCTATTTAATCTCTTATAAGACGTAAAATAATACCGTGTTGATATATAAAATTTATTATGTAATTAATTTTATAAAATTACTTCATCATTATCATTATTATTTTGTTAGATGAAATTACTCAAATTTAGTTTTTGAAATAAAATTATATATATATATAAAAGGAGAGAGATGTTTATGATATAGAATTAAATTAGTTGAATAAAGTAAAGTTTTACTGAAGATTAGGGACTAAAACGGAATTCTGCAGTGTCCAACTATTGCGGTTTTGTCACAGTTAGGCAAGTTAACGGACGGGTAACGTGTTCTCCCAATGGTGAATTCAGCAGATTTGATTGGTTTACGACAATAACACCCACAAATTTAACACGTGTTATGTTTTGATAAGGACTTGCGAAGGAATGGGGTGAAGTGTCAAATGTTGTCGATCAGCAATACGTGGGGTGACTCGTGGAAAATGATCTCAAATTTTATATTGAATAATAATAATAATAATAATAATAATAATAATAATATAATTAATTTTAAATTTAAAAATTTTAATTTTGAATTAAATTTAAAAAATTTAAGCTATTATCTGTTACCAAAGTCATAAATGTCAAGTAAATAAGGCAGAGAGAAACTTAAATGGCTTGACCAAAAGATGGAATTAAAAAAATATAAATAAATTAAATATATAAAATATTTAATTAAATTTATATTAAAATTAACCCAAATTGTTTAATTTTTTTGTAAACTAGGACTTGAATGTAAAAATTTAAAAACTTTAGTCACAAAGGGTGAGAGGTACCCATCGTCAAACAAAAGATGCTAATTACGAGGCAGGAAGGCATCAAGAGCATGGTCCCTAAACAAACGGTCAGGTAATTAAACGGCCCTGCAAGGAAGAAGCGGGAATGAAAATGATAGTGTTATTGCAATGTTTGTTCATCGTTTGAGCATATTCACAAACACAAAGCAGACGTTTTATTACACTACTTTCTACAATGTAACATCACAAATAAAGAAATTGCCACAGCAGCCGCTATACCTGGAGCTGATGCCATGAAAAGAATTCTCCATTCTTCTCTCTTCCTTTCATGGAAGTCTAAACAATATACAATTGAAATAACTATCTTTAACAAACAGTGTTGTAATTTGTATGCGTTAACGAGGGCAGTTGATAATTTATGTCAATTACAAAGGTTGTTTGGACATGAAGACAATCCCCTTTATAGAATGGCAATTGGAAAAGGAAACTTATCCAATGGGAGAAAGGATATCCAATATATTGTCTCTGCATAAAGGACTCCTACCTTCCTACGAAACTTCGATAGCTTCATTTGTTTAATCCCGATGAAATTTGGGCTAATTCCCAAGTCTTTTTCTTCCATTATTGTAGAAGTAAGTGGTACCCTTTTCATCATTGGTGCAAAACCTTATCGGTTTATAATAGAAACCCAACTCAGTTTCTTAGTATCATTGTCACATACTTAATCTATGACGATGTTTTTGGGGTCAAGACTTAAGACCCACATTGGATTTAGGCCAACATCAAATTAAATGTGCTATGTGTATGTATTTTAGGAATCAAATTAATGAATGACACTTAGTCTTGCACTCATTCCATGCCCTAATTTTCCACAAGAATTTGAGAACTACCATGACTCGTTACCCAGTTTTATATTGGTTTTGTGGAAACACAAGGAGAATGGTTGACCTTGAAGTCTTAAATTTTATAAAGAAAGTATTAGTACCTTTATCACTTGTCCAGCTAACTTTTCTTATTTGCTTTTTGTGCATAATTCACTAACCCCAAGCATTTCAATTGCATGTGAGAGCACTCACCCAAGCATCTAGGGCCACTTGTGTCCCTACAAGGTTGGCTTCAAGCATCCAATCTATCAAAGGCGCGTTTGAGTGGTATTGTATTTAATAAGAGTGGAGGATTCTATATACTTGTTTTATTTTATTATTCACATGCCTAGAGAACAAAATTTCCAACATGTGTCCAAGTCATATGCCACTATATTTATGCCATGTGCCCCAATTCTCAATGTGGGCTTGACTAACAAGTTACAAATATTAAGAGTGAATCAAGACTCAATATTCCCACTAAGCTTTGACGATTCAAAATGTCCTCTTACCAGTAATTTGATCACCCTATTGCTTGATGGTAACATCGATGCATTATTTATTAAAGACAAGAAATGGTCAAGAATCACTAAGGGAAAGCAAGTGCGATGCGGTTGTCCACAAACTCTTTAGCTGTTGTAGTTTGTGATGTAATTGCAAAGGTCATGAGTGATGTCAATTGTCATGTCATGTTTTGGCAATCTCTATAATCGAAGAATTGCATAGCTGTTTAAAGCAAACGACTGCCGTGACTGGTGCTAAGTGTCAAATTAAACACCGGTGATTCAGCCACAAACCCCACATGACATCGCACAGATAAGTTTCCAACTTTGGGCATTCATATTTATTTCATTGTTATTTTCGCGTTAATGCCAAATATGGTGCATGCATCAGGACAAGTTTCACATACCGAGGTTATATTCTGATGGATATTATATTGTAAGTAGGGATACAGTATGCTGATGCTTTAGGATTCAATAGAAACTCCGTGCTGCAATGGACCGAAATAGGCCGAATTGAAAATGGGTTGGGCCAGTATTTTGAGTTTGACATAACAAAACATGAGAATTTGTAGGATTTATAAGCTACATGTATGAACATTAGAAAGAAAAGCTACTTGGTTTGTTGATTCTATTGCAGGATCGGTGAGACTCCATGAATGCATGGTGAAAATTTCTATTTTCCATTGCATCAACTTTTAAAAATTACTCATAAAAAAATTTTAAGTAGAACATCATCGTCAATAGAATTGATATAATAATTATCTAATTAATAAAATATAAAAATTCATCGTCAATAGAATTGATATAATAATTATCTAATTAATAAAATATAAAAATTAATTTATTAATAATAAATAAAAAATTAATTTTTTTTTATTATTTTATTTTATTGATATTATTAAAAAAATTTATAAGATAATTTTTTATTAATAAATAATTTTTTAATTAATTAATATTACTACGTTAATAATAATATCGTAATAAAAATTGAAACATTTAAATCTTTCTCATTACATATTGCTTGCATACTCTGATAATGTACAGTTGTACTGCATACTCTGGGAAGCCCCAAAATACCGAACAAACCCATTTGAATGTGAGAAAAAAATGGGAACGTGGGTGTGTTTGTGGAGGGTTATGGCAGAAACCGTCTTAACCGCTACTTCGAATTCAGAGAAACGAAGGCACGAAGTTGTAAGACAGAATACAACACAAAACCCAATGAACTAGTGATCAGAGAAGTTAAGAAAATGTTTCTTTACTGTCAAAAGGATTTCTGGGTTTTGCAACAGTGAGTAGAAACAATGAATGGAAAGAGTGAGGAGATAAGAAAAGGGCCATGGAAAGCAGAAGAAGATGACGTTCTAATAAACCATGTGAAGAAGTACGGACCCAGAGACTGGAGCTCCATTCGATCCAAAGGATTATTGCAGCGAACTGGAAAGTCTTGTCGTCTCCGTTGGGTCAACAAGCTTAGACCAAACTTGAAGAAGTAACTAATACGATGCTTGCATGTGTTTGTATGTTATTGTTCTGTGACAGAGAAATTTTATTTTGTAAAGTAATTAAAAATTGAGATGGGTTTGTTTGTGCTTTTGGTTTTTGTTTCTTGTATGTGCAGTGGGTGCAAATTTTCACCAGAGGAAGAGAGGATAGTAATAGACTTGCAGGCACAGTTTGGTAACAAATGGGCAAGGATTGCAACGTATTTGCCTGGGAGGACTGATAATGATGTGAAGAATTTTTGGAGTAGTAGGCAGAAGAGACTGGCTAGAATTTTGCAGAATTCAGCAACACCTTCCTCTTCCAACTCTAAATCACACAAATTTAAAAAGGAAATTCCTGATATTCATGATATTCCCACTTTAGAGGTAAATGGATTGCACCTATGGAATCTGCTCTTTTTTTTTTTTTTTAAAGTAATATTAGGGATTTTACCTTGTGTTTGTAAGATATGTTTCCTCATTCTTAGGATCCGAAGTTCAGTTATTTAATGGAGGAAGACTCGTCGTCAAAAGCCCAATTGCCAGATTTGGTTAATCAAAAGTTGGTTCATGATCATTTTGGAGCAAACCATTCTGTTCTTCATCTCACCCCATGCCCATACGAGAATAATCCATACACTGAATCCCAATTACAAGTTCATTTCTCCCAGATTCCTCAACCCCAACAAGACCTGACGTTTTCGCGAGAAAGCCAAGAACTCTTGGCTAGGCTGGATGATCCTTACTTTTTCGATGTGTTTGGACAAGTTGATGCTCCTGAACTCAGTAGTGAAGCACAACTTCCTGTTGAACAGCCAGAGACAAGCTGTAGGAATGGTGTGAAGGATGGCAATGACAAGTCTGTAAACCCAGATGCCTTCTTCGATGACTTTCCAACTGATATGTTTGATCATATTGAGTCACTCCCAAGTCCAATATCAGATTGGTGATCAACATTTGACTGATTTCTGTTGACTGCAAAAGCTTGACACCATTCTTATGCACTGTAATAGTAATTCTTGTATTGTTTTTCTTGTCCCTAGACTCTGTGTTCTAATATTGAATGTGGTTTACCAAGACTCAGATTATTAGCCACAATATGTGAAGCACATCAAAAGGTTTTAACATGTTATGCTTTCTCCAGGGATGACATACAAAACCATATTGAGTAATAGTAAATTGAACTAGCTTCAGACATTTATAATGAAATTATTATTATACCCATGTCTATGAATAATTCCTTCAGTTCAGTTAAGATATTATATTTGTTTACTTCAATCCTTGAGCTTGAAATAAAGGTTGCAATGAAACTAGAGATCACAAGTTCTGTCCACTACTTGAATTAACTTGTCTGCATTTAAAATATCCGTTCATTGTTTTGCTGTACCAATGACTGCTCTCATTTGTAGCTCATTGAGCTCAAGTCTACGAGTTTATATATAGGAGAAGTTCCTACTTCTAATCGACTCGTCTTCTGTACTGGATATTTGCTCTTAAATCCATTACTTTTCATTCGAGTAATCCCAACCAAATGTGAAGGAAATTAAAACTTCCACGAGAGTCTAGAGACATTGTTCCAAGAGCAAATTTAGGTATAAAACCAAGGGAGTGAGAGCGAGAGACAACGGGTTGTTGACTCGTCGTTCCTTGATGTCATTGTCATCCCGACTTATTCAAGCAGAAACCCTGTGAGTATGTATAATAATTTCATTGACAACAGACATGATGCATTAAATACGGTTGTTGTTGTACTAATTTGTGAATGACCCATTTACTCTTGGTTCATTATCCACACTTACATTAAGAGGCTTCACATCTTCGATATTGTGTGGTCCATAACATCTACAAGGAAATCTGCCAACAAAAAGAAAAAGTATACGATATATTAGAAGGGCACGGCAATAAATAACTGGTTCTGCTGCAATACAAGTGAAGGCCTACCAGCATCTTCCTTAGTGAAGCAGAGAGGGGGAGTAATTCTGAAAACATTTCCATAATATCCACCTTTCCCGACCAATACTCCCATTTCTACGATAACAAGAGATATTTGTTAGTTGATGGCGGCTTAAAGCATAACTAGATTGATATAGGGAGTTGAAGAAATCATATACCTTTCATCTGATCCATTATATGTAGAGTTTCAGCCTTTGCTGGAGTTTTCAGTTGGCGATCAGTGACTAGTTCTACTCCAAGGATGAACCCTCTTCCCCTTACATCTCCAATAACTACGAAGACCAATATAACAGAATCAGCATCCATCAAGTTGGAGAAATTGATGGGGATAAGTAAAACAATACGAGTTTTTCATATAAAGAGAATGTTCAATGTTTAAAAGTACAAAGGCTAAGCGAGAAAACTTACTTTCATATTTATCCTTGAGTGCAGTAAGTCTTTCTTTGAGATAGGATCCAACAACATGAGCATTACTCTGAAGGTTTTCTTTCTCGATCACTTTCAAAACAGCTAGCCCCGCGGCTGTACATACAGGATTCCCACCAAAGGTGTTGAAGTAACTGCGGCCAGTCAAAGCCTCTGCAACCTCGGGAGTAGTTACCACAGCACCTAGAGGAATGCCATTGCCAATACCCTGTTCATACCATAAAAGGAGACAGAAAAAGTTAACGCACAGAAAACAGATTCCACTCTATGATAAGATACAATGACATAGTTCTTAAAGAAGGTCAATTCATAATCTGTGTAGTCCCATTATCATACTATGGTACATGAGCGTGATCAAGAAATACAAGCTTTAAAGACAACAAACCTTATTGAGGATGCCGAAGTTCAAGGAATTGCAGATACGACAAGACGAGATTAATGGCTTTTGTGAGGTGAAGTGAAGTTTCCAGGGCATATCTAAAACATAAAGAGATGAGAAAACCAACCTTGGCCATTGTCACAATGTCAGGAACAACGCCATGGGCCTCAAATCCCCAGAAATGGCTCCCTGTGCGAGCAAACCCAGCCTGGACTTCATCTGCAATACAAAGGCCTCCCGCTTTCTTAATACTTTTATAAGCGGCGGGCAAGTAACCTGGGGCCAACTCTACGATGCCACCAACTCCCTGTCAAAAGTGAAAAGAATCTCTCTCTAAAAAACATGTAACTATGTTTTGTTAACTCTGATACAGAGTAATACAAGTAGAAGGGAGATGAAAATTAATTGATAATTACCTGTATAGCTTCAGACATAAAACCAGCAACATGTCCGGTAGTTCCGAAATCGATAAGGCCTTGAACATCATTTGCATACTTTTCTCCATCTGAACCAAAGACACCTCTGTATGGATCTGGGTTCAAGGCATGATGAATTCCAGTCTGTTGGGCAAACCAGAAATGAGAATTTCAGGTAACGATATTTATGAAGCCATTATTCAATAATTTCTAGTACTTTACCACTAGATTTAACCTGTCCGATTTCTATATATATTTTCACAACAAAGCCACATAACTTGGCCAAGAAAGATGACTGAAGGAACACTGTTTCTAAAAAGTTAGATGCCATTCTTGCCCAAATAGCTGGAAATTTAGCTTTCAGCCAATAACGGATTGTGAGGGCCTACTGTTTAGCGAAAGATGGGATGCGGTATGTCTTTACTTAGAAAGATGTAACCCATGCACACAAATGGTAATAAATGACAAGCAAAATCATGGGAAGAAGATTTTGAAAGTATCAAGATGGAATAGTTATATTTAATTATTAAAAGTGATATAATAATATTATTTAATTAATAAAAATAAAAAATTTATTTATTTAACGAATAAAAAATATTAAAAATAAATTTAATAAATTTTTTAATTACAAACTAAAATTATTTTAAAATTTTTTCATTAAATATAATGAATGAATTCTCTCTGTTAATTGTATAGTTTTATTTTAAAGTATTTTGCCTCAAATTTTTTCATAAAAATATCGTGCAGACTGTATACTAACGTGGCCATCAGGCTTCAAAATAAGGCAAGGTCAGGCAATAGCTACGTAAAGCAACCTCGTCTGGCACAGTATCTACTATTAACCACTTCAAATTAACTTTCCAAAAATAAGAACCCAGAAATGATATCAAACAAATATAGTGGATTACAAGGATATCTGTTGCACTCAAGCATAAGAAATTCCCATCACAGCAAAGGTCATTATCATCCAGCTAACTTGCTATATTATCTCTTGTTCTTAACTTTAATGATATAATCATAAAAGTATGGGCCCATGTTTTCAGATTATACATGGAAAGATCAATAATAGAATTGTAATACAACGATAATTCCGTACCTGAACAACGTTAAATTTCCAGTTAGACTGACCGGTGGCACCCATGGTTCCAGCTGCGTTGCCATGGTAGGCGTTCCTCAGGGATATTATGTCATTGTATCCTGTGTATAATCGTGCTATCATTATCGCCAACTCATTGGCTTCCGTCCCCGAATTTGTGAAGAACACCACCTACGCAAACACAAACAAATCACTAATCTAAAATTAGTTCTAATTAATAAGCTCCCATTACCGATTATGACATCCAGACCTATTTCATATCTGTGTGCTTCTTTGTAATAGACAGCAACACTAGGAACCCATATGTTATTATCCTCTCTCTCTCTCTCTCTCTCTCTTCCATAATCAAGGATTACCTTCAAGTACGAATACCGTATTAATGTGATAATAAACTCTTAATCTTTTTGGTGGCCATGGCCGATGGGTGTTCTACACCCGAGTGGGACCCACATAGCTCCACCGTGGGACGGGGATACGGTGAATTAGCGGTGTCGTTTTAACGTATTCGCAAGTGATGACAGAAAAAGAAAGAAAAGATAGTAGAAAGACGCGTGAGCGCGGTGACAAGTGATAACAACAGACCTTAAGATTTCCAGGCATTTTGGAGGCTAAGGCCTCGGCGAAATCAGCGATGGCGTGGTTGAGGTAAAGTACGGTGGGGTGCTGTATGCGGTTCAGTTGGTTGACTATTGACTCGATCACATCAGGATGACAGTGGCCGCAACACACCGTAGCAATTCCTCCGAAAGCATCCAAAAATCGACGGCCGTTCTCGTCGAACAAATACTGCATCTTTCCCTCCACCACGTTCAGCTGCTCCATACGCACACATCAAATAGTTAAGAATAAAATCTGATCGCCGTATTCTTAATCGTTCATTCGGAACGTTAAACACATGATCTTAAAATTAAAAAAAGAAAAAAGAAATCCATAATCTTTACGAGTGTGACGCTAACTTACTGGTTTGTTGTATAAATGAAACAATGAAGGGCTGAGAAAGGTCTTGCGCTTGGCCAAGATCTCATCGGCGGAGGGGCCGGTGTAGGGCGGAGGAGAGTAATCGAACGGGGGCATCTTCGGGATAAAAACTTCATTGTCGTGAAGAGACGCATCCTGTTTTTGGGCTAGCTGAGAGAAGCAGCAGCGTCGCAGAGGATTTGTTTCCGATAATACCCTTCTGGCTACAAATCTCTGCATTTTCGAGGAGTAATAATTTTACGTGGAAAGCTTCCGAAAATGCAGGAGTTACGGTTGTTCCTGAATTGGAAGAGGCCGGGGCTCGCTGTTTATATAGACGACAGAGAATGTGACGTGCGCGGGAGCTTTGACTGGTCTGTTGGTTTCAGTGTTATGAAATTATCTAAATACCCTTCGTCCTACTGGCAATACTTAATTAGTTCAGCAATGCGTGCTCGAATTGGTAATCCGAGAACAGGAATCCGGAAGAATGAATTGCTTTGCGGTACTTTAAAGTTTAAAATAAGAGAGAGTCCGCGGAGGAGGAGGATGGTTTTATTATATTAATATAAATAATATAATAAAATTATTTAATTAATAAAAAATTTATTTATTAATAATATAAAAAATTAAAAATAAATTTTATTTTTAATTAATATAATAAAAAAATTAATAAAATTTATTTTTTATTTTTTATTTATTATTAATAAATAAATGTTTTTAATTAATTAAATAATTATATCATATTACTTATATGTAGTAGAATTGTTCTATCTAAATTTTTTAAAATAATAATAAATTTATTTTATAATTTAAAAATTCTAATTTATCGTAAATAATAAAAAAATTATCTAAATCAAAGTATAATAGAACAAATTTAAAATAGAACAATTTTATATTACTGTAATTAATGTAATAAAATAAAAAATTATTTATTAAAAATAAATAAAAAATTTAAAAAAATTTATAAATTTTTTTATTATATTAATTAAATATTAATTTTTTTTATTAATTATTAATAATTTTTTATTTTATTATTTAAATAATTTTATTGTTTGGATTACCATGAAATAGAATTATTCCACTAAAATTTTCTTGAATTGTAAGACTCTGTTGGGAAACTGAATATGGAACAATATTACTTGTATAAGCACGTTTATCATCGAATAAATTCATTGTTTAGAATCGGATTCAAAGGATCCTTCTTCTTTGCCTTACACGTAATTATAAGTAGCCAATAATGGATTTTGACCGATACGAGCAACACGATTCAAGCTCAGTCTGCGTCTTCATGTTTTCAGGACCCCCGCGAGTGCATTGGCGTGCTATTCGCCGCATAAAGAATACGGAAGAAGAAAACGACTGACACGGTCCAGAATAAAAGCCAAGTATTTCAGTAAAATTAGACCGCTAGTGGAGTCATCGTCGAGGTAGTGGGGAAGACCATGCTAAATATGTTGTTCTCCAGGTGGAGAGTAGCCATTGGCTGATTGCAGCATCAACTTTCTGCTAATCACTAATCGGAACTAGAACTTAAAGGCCAATTTATGAAGTTGCAATGGCAGAGAGGAATGGTTTAGTGCTGATGCTGTAAGCGTCCATTACGTTTGTAGTCATTTCAATGGCGTCCGTCCGCCCAGAAACAAAATAATTATGCATGTGATGTCGACAGAGTAACGTCAATAGCTTTATCCTATCAACAATTTGCTCTTTTCTTTCTGATATTATTGGAAGGGAAAAGCAGAAAGCTACAAAAATGGCAGCAGTTTCTAATGGTGGGTATTTTCTGTTCGGCTAAATTATGGCGTATCCAATGTAGTTTGCGCTTAAGCCTAGGACAAAAAAGCTAATTGATTGTAAAGTTGAAGGATGAACCTGGTTTAAAATCTGGGATACGTGGTGTACCTGATGTATCTAACCATGTTTTTGAACTAGTTTTAGTACTAAATTAGAGCTAATAAACTTTGTTTTAGTGGTGGCAAAACATCAGCCATTAAATTGTCTAAGAGCTATAAATAAATCAGGTGAAAAGTGACCCGATTCAAGGATGTGAACATGGCTGCAAGCGGTGACAGCGATAACCCAATTAAATATAAATTATAATAATTAATTTTATAATTAATTTTTAAATTTTATATTAATTATTTTAAATTTTTATTTACGTTATAAATTTTTTTGATCAAAAATTTTAAATTTTTTATTTCATATTTAAATTTTATATTATTATTTTAAATTTTAAATTAATCGATAAAAAAAATATAATACCAAAATTAAAGTGGATACAGAAGTGTGCACCCCCAAAGAGAAATTTATTTGCAAATTATAGCAAAATCCTTGAAATTTTCTTCTGATATGAACCTTATCTTCATAAATACCGGATTGATAACAAATAAACATCGATGCTTGAAAGGTTAAGGAGATGTTACATGGTTTAATATGCTTGCTGCGTAGGATTTCCACGTTTCTGGGTCTCTTTAGAGTGTACGTAACAGTTGTATTGTAGTTGACGAAATAATGATTCTCCAGTGGCATCCCATTCAGAAGACAAGCTTTCAATCAGATGGAACAGGACAATAGTTAAGCAAGCGTTGGAAACTCTTTAGGAAAGCAACGACCATAGATAAAGATTGATGGGATTGAGAACAAGAATGGAATAAGAAAACCTAATCAAACATGAGTGAGAAATTTGGTATACATGCACCTACCAGACAACAATTATAATATGAAGACAAGAGTATCTTATCTGGGTAGATAGCTAACTCCATTGTGCAATTCATACGTGTCTCACATATCATACGATTTTGAATAGGTTATCTTGGTGCCTGACATGTCAATGAATTGTCTTTATGATCATGATTATCAAGTTGGAATCATATCCCAGCTGGTTAGAAACTAAATCATAGCATCGTTGGGATAGGAATCTGGAAAAGAAGACAATAAAATTCTGCAGCATCAACAAATGAGCATGATCAATTTGTTGGATTAGGTTTTGGTTCATGTGAGGGAGTTACCTGGTCCAAAAAGAAAAAGGAATCTTTGAATAAAGAATTCTTAATTAAATAAATAAAGTTAGATCATAAATGAAAAATGAAAATGTTAATACATCTCCAGATTCCAGTAATACATTCCGATTCTGTTTTCAGTTTTCAAGTGAATAAGTAATGGCACAATATTCCCTTCATTTGGTTGGGAGATGTTCAGAATTTACCTCCACTGGAAAGCAAAACCAAAGTCTATTTGCAGGAAGGGGAATGCCACTCTGTGCGAAACCAATATGATGGATTGGCTTCTGATCAATAGTATCTGCAGTCTGCCGGAGGTCGTCAATCTCGTATCTCAGGAGGACGCTGCCATGCTTCAGAAAGACATAAGTGTCAGAAAGGAAAGAGAAGAATCTGAGGGAAATAAATAAAGAAAATTGGAAATAGTATTCTGGGTAAAGTAATGCAACAGCTGAAAAAGGTAGGAAAAACTTTCCAAGAATAGTTGAAAGGGAGAGTTGGAAGGGAGAGAAACCATTCGGTCTTCAGCCCTCATCAAATTCGATAATTAGTTCTTGACAATATTGTAAGTTGCATGACAATATTCAATAACTGGAAGTTCCTAACAGTACAGTTGTAGCTATACTCATTCGTGAATGATCAGATACACTACTCTCCGCACTCATATTGGAGGCTTTACATCTTCGATATTGCATAGTCCATGACATCCACAAGGAAATCTGCGAACCAAAAAATGAAAAATACGTGATATATTAGAAGTTCATTGTATTAAGTAAAGGTTATGAAGACTTACCAGCATCTTTCTTAGTGAAGCAGAGAGGAGGAAGAACTCTGTAAACAATTCTGTGAAACCACATAAAGCATAACTAGATTATTATATAATGTATATAGAATGGAAGAAGAAATATACCTTTCATCTGGTTTAATATACGTGGAGTTTCATCTTTTGTGGGTGTTTTCAGTTGCCGATCCGTGACAAATTTAACTCCAAGCACGAATCCTCTTCCCTCAAGTACTGCAAAGACCAATTTATACAACAGAAACAGCATCCATCAATTTGAGACTCGGAATTTATAATTAGACACACAAGTGCAAGGAAGAAAACTTACTTTCATACTTATCCTTGAGTGTAGCAAGTCTTTCTTTGAGATAGGATCTGACAATATGTGCATTACTCTGTTTCTTTCTCGATCACATTCAAAACAGCTAGCCCTGTGGCTGTACGTAGAGGTTCCCACCAGAGATGTTGAAGTAACTGCAGTTACTCAAAAACTCCCCAATCCAGGCGTAGTTAATCAGCACCTAGCGGAAAGCCATTCCCAATGCCCTGTTCAGGTACATGTCAATGTCAATATTGTGCACAAAACAAGATACATGCTTCCAGATTTAAATTTGCTGGGTAGACACGATTCAGAATGAAACACTATCTTTTAAGATAGATTGAAGATGCCAAAATTTAAAAAATTGTTGTTGATGGATTTTGTGATGCAGGGCAGAGTTTCCTGAGCAATTGCAGAACAAAATGAGATGTGAAAACCAACCTTGGCCATTGTCACAATGTCAGAAACCACACCATGGGCCTCGAATCCCCAGAAATGGCTCCCTAGGCGAGCACAACTTCATTGGAAAATCTAGAGTTTAATAGACGACACAACTATGCAAGCACTCACAGAACAGAAACGACTCTCGTTAAATATTAGGATAGAGGAACACTTACAGAATGAAAAATGACTTGACGTATTGCCACTTTGGCTGGAACCCTTTAAGCCGTTCGAGCCGGAATTCATCTTTCCCAGAGGTAAAAAAATCCAAGATTAATATGGCGGGAAACACTCGTCCTCGCCATTGATAAACGACAAAGACTGCCTTCGACTGTGCAGTAGAAAACAACATAATGATGAAAAAGTACGCTTAAAGTACCCGATTTGTTAGGGTTACTGTACGTGCTTGTCCAGCAATGGTTGCTGCATTTAATTTGGATCTCGTTGATTCCGCTCACCCAGGCCAGACTTGGGGAAGTCAGAGGGGCGATGGGGATTGAACCGATACGACGCCGCACTTAGAGGTCAATCAAAGTCGGAGACTTTGTTGTTTTTGACCTTTCGTATCGACGTAGGCCCAGTTCGGTTTCACTTGCAGTTTCTGGACCTAGTGGCCCGATCTCTTTTTGCAAAACGGGTCTTGAGAAGAAATGGTATTTGAAATTGATTAATAGGGATGACAAATTCCCTCCGCTCTTTGTGTAACAATTTTTGGTCGCGATGACAATTTAATTTACAAATTTGTTAATATTTGATTATAATGAAATAAATTAGATATAATCGGTTTAAAAAATAAAAATTCGTAACGTGATTGATACAAATATGAGTACGGAACAAAATAATATATATAAAATTAAGATATAAATTATAAAAATAAAATTAAAAAAAAAACAATCTGACTATATTAATATAAGTAATATAGCGAGACAATCTTATTTTATCGATATAGTTAATGTAATGAGAATATTTAATCAATGAGTCGAGAAAAATTAATTTATTAGTGGTGAATAAAAAATTAAAAGATAATTTTATTATTTAAATAATAGGATGAAAAAAATTTCTAAAATTATTTTTTAATTTTTTTTATGTATTATTAATTAATAAAATTTTATTTTATTAATAATATAATTTTATTACATCAATTATATTAATGTAATAAAATAATTTTGGTTTATGTAAATTAAATTGAAAGTTACAAATACCATGGAATTAATTTTAGTTTGAAAGTTTAAAACGACCTAATCCACTTGTCGTTTACACGAACAAAGGGGTACATCATTATCAAGGTTGGTAAAGTTTAATCATCCCAAATGAATTGAATTTAATTTTGTAACGTGATAATGTCGAGACCAACAATAGAAGCCGAAAGTGTGCCAACATACCATTAAGTTTCAGCCCATCTTTATTACTGGCTTACGGACCATTATTATATTGCTCTGGCTTGGCCCCTATTTGCTGACGTGGTAATAGACACGTCATCCCAACGTGGGAGCAGTGTCATCAAGAGCCATAATGACACGTGGATTGTGCTAAATGATTCACGTGGCAGACAAGAACCACTTCTTCCATAATCCCACTCAAAAGAAGGCGCCTGCCTTGCTGCCCTGTTGCTGCCCACTTACTAAAGCGGCACTCAATTGGTGCCATTGAATTGGATGCTGCGGACCCCACCTCAAAATCCCAATTCAATGCTGCATACACGTGTAATTTAGAGTATTTATATTTTTATTATTTGTTAAAATTTAAAATTTAAATTTCTTATATTATTTATATAATATAATTAAAAAATTTCGTTAAATATCAAGATATCACGAGTTTTAGTGATTTATAAACTATAATTATTATCAAATTTTAATTAAAAATACATGAATTTAATTTAATTTTTTTAAATTAAATAAAATTATCTCGCGGCCATCTCAAAAAAGTAAAACGACCATCATTGGTTGATAGGCAGTAAAATTGTCCGAAATCATGATGTAGCCATAAAACACCCTTCACAGTCACATGGACAGGCTGTGGTTTAAGTAAACAAAATTAAGGATTAGCAGACATGGTTCATGAGTAACCCCGCAACAAGGATATGCATTTGTTAAGACAAATATGAAAGCTCGTGCCTTTCTGAGAGTGGGGGTGGGGTGGGATTAGATTAGGCAAAGGAAAGTTTTCTAAAATACACTAATGCCAAACTTTTCCTTTACTTTCTTTCCATCAATTACAGCCGGAAAATCCAGATGCACGGCAAAGGCAAACCCAAACCCAAACCCGGACCCAAATTCCAGGAAAAACCAAGTTTAGTGCAGAGTTACTTGTTTGGTTTTGTCATGTTTTTGATGTTCTCTCATGGGTTTTGCAAATCGGATATTCGTAATGGGTACAGCCTAACACTTCCTGTTCCTGTTGAATATAGTATTGGATTCGTGGGGAGAGCTTTTCTGATTGAAACAGAACAAATTACGCCCAATTTCAGAGCTGCATTGAGTGTTGAAGCTGTTAATGGAAGATACTCGTGTTCCTTGGAAGTTTTTCTTGGAGATGTGAAGGTTTGGAATTCTGGGCATTATTCACGGCTTTATGTATCAGAAAAATGCGTACTTGAATTGACTGAAGATGGAGATTTACAGTTGAAGGGTTCAAAAAATCGAGTTGCGTGGAGAACAGGGACTTCTCAACAAGGTGTGGAGGTAAAAAAAAAAAAAAAAAAAAAAGAATGAATAAATAATAAATAGTGAAATGACTACCAATTCTCGTATTTATACGCTGCATAGATTCTGACGTGATTCTCTTCTTTCCATTGGTGCAGAGATTACAGATACTGAGAACAGGAAATTTAGCTCTAGTAGACGTCGGGAACAGAATTAAGTGGCAGAGTTTCAATTTCCCGACAGACGTAATGCTTTGGGGACAGAGACTGAATGTTGCCACTCGCTTGACTTCTTTTCCCACCAACTCAAGCGCATTCTACTCGTTTGAAATTCAGCGTGACAGAATTGCTTTATACCTTCACTCTGGTAAGTTCAATTATTCTTACTGGGAATTTAAGCCTTCCAAGGACAGAAACATCACATTTGCTGCATTGGCTTCAAAAGGCCTAGAGTTGTTCAACGATAAAGGTAAAAAAATCGCGCAGATTTATTCTCCCAGACCACAACCCCTGAGGTTTTTAGCACTGGGGAATAAAACGGGAAATTTGGGGCTGTATTTTTACTCGGCCATTGAGGCAAATTTTCAGCCATCATTTCAAGCACTTAACACGACATGCGATCTTCCTCTGGCTTGCAAACCTTGCGGAATATGTACTTTCTCCAATTCTTGTTCCTCAATCCAGTTGTTAACAAAGAAAGACAGAGATAATTCTGATTGCGGTGTCGGAATTCCCGAAGAATTCTGCGGAGAAAACCAGGCGGAGATGCTTGAACTACAGGGGGTCACTAGTGTACTAAGAGATGCTCCTAAAACGGTGAATATTACAAAGGAGAAATGTTCAAGCTTGTGTATAAATGACTGTAAATGTGTTGCTGCCTTGCATTTTTCTGCTGAACGGGAGTGCTTTATTTATGGAGTGGTTATTGGTGTTAAGCAGATTGACAAGAGAAATGGATTGAGTTACATGGTAAAGGTTCCGAAAGGAACACAGAGAAGTCATGGCAAGTCCAATGTTAAGAAATGGGTTTTGATTTTGGTGGGAGTGGTTGATGGTTTGATTATTCTGCTTGTTTTCGGAGGATTTGCATATTATTTGATTCAAAAGAGAAGAAACAAGTCATTGAATAATGACAGTAACAGTTGACAGCATTTGAATTTTTAGTTTTGTCTTTAAACCCCATTCTATTTTTTTTTTTTTTGTTTTTGATTTGTTTATAGAGACAAGAACACATACATTCAGTTGTTTTCACAGGCTGATGTTCAAAGAAAAGAGTTGCCCCATTCAAATACTCGCAAGCTAGCTATCTCTGAAAAGTTTTACATTTGCTGAAAACAACTAAAAGTAAAATGAGCTCAGAAGCGCAGTCAGTCGCCTTGAAAAGGACGATAGTGAAGAACCCTAAGTTTTACATTGCGCAATCGTCACCGCACACTGTTAACGTCCCAGTTATTCTTATAGTGAATGTAAGCCGTTTTCGTATCTGTCCCGTTTGGGACTTGGGGTTATCATGTTTTACAGGCTACGCTTTCATTTTTCTCAGAGTCAAGGGGACATCAACAAGATGAATGATATATATATATATATATTAATCTACTTAATTCTCTGATTATTCGTCGGAAGAAAAGAACAACGAAGCAAAAATGTTTTCGACATCACTCATGCAAATGCTAAGAAGAGTCCTTTAGCGGCCAAATAGCCCAGGATATCTCTAAAGCCAGAATCCATTATCAGGTTTATTGTCATTTTGATTAATAATCTCTATTTTTCTTTCCTGTATAATTAACACAAACAGACTTGGACGTTATGCCTTTTCAGCTTATTGTCATTTTGATTAATAATCTCTATTTTTTTTTTTCGGATGGTTAACACAGATAGACATAGGCGTTGTGGCCCAAAGCAAAAAGTTAAGGTCTGAAGCACACATTTTCGCCCCATAAAGGGACGACAGCGAAGAACCCTTTGCTTTACAGCTCCCGAGAATACCAACTTTTATTATTAAATTTATTTTACTACCGTAAATTGATCGACGTGGGACAATTAACCTATGTGCGTACCCAAGTGTGACCCCAAGGAATTCAACGTCAGAAACCGTCTTCGGCGTCTTAAAAGGAGCTCCCTCAGAAGAACGTATGGACACAGACTGCTTCATTTACTTTCTCTCTCAGTAGGAAGCCCGTTTGTCTTTGGGCTTGCACAATTTTATTTACTAAATAGCCCCATACGCATTGTTCTTGCTGTTTAATAAATGGGTGGAGACACTAGAGCCTTTAGGATCACTGTTTTTGTTGGGTTTTACTCAACAAAACGCAACGCGAGTCTAATATTAATACTTACTATTCAGGGTAAATAATTCATGTTACCTAACTTCTGTTCGGATCAATTATCATTTTGTCCTCGTATGTGATAAAGTAGCATGAGAAATTCATTTTAACCGACAGACTCATGGCAGACTTATCAACCTTGATATATAGTCATTGCAGACCTGCAAAGTAAGTTAGTATCATGTGTTCGTGTGGGTGCGCTACCAGAAACATTCAGCCAA
The DNA here is from genome assembly GCA_032401905.1 of Swietenia macrophylla. NCBI lineage: Eukaryota > Viridiplantae > Streptophyta > Magnoliopsida > Sapindales > Meliaceae > Swietenia > Swietenia macrophylla. Next base: position 3,496,790 of record CP135576.1, read on the forward strand.
GCATGCATGATCCTGGGTGACTAGTTTGTCCGGGAAAAACATCTCTTGTCAGGGAGTAAGATGCCAGCAATTTTCTCGAGAGGAGGAAGATGCCTGATGCTAAGATTTTCCGGGGAGAAAATCCTAACGGTAATGCTGATTCAAAAAGTTTTGAGAATGACAATTGGAGTTCAAAACACACAAATAGCATGGCTCTCAACTAAGAAAGGGAAGACATAATTCTTGAAGCAGAAAGAATTCGTTGGCAATTTCAAAGGAATAGTTTTCTATTTTTTTTAATGGTCACATAAAAAAAAAAGAAGTGTACATGAAACCGGTGAGAAGCTTTCCTTGACATAGATATTCATAGGAATTAATGGCTTCTATTGGTTGCATGATACTTAAGAGAAGACCATAAAAAGAAAATCAAGGATTATAAACCTCTCATTGCACTTCCCAACTTGAGGGGGAGGGGAATGACAAAGAAGAATACAAATGGATCAAAATTGTCATGTTTGTCTTGCCCTTTCCAATCAAGAAAGAGTACACGGTCAAAGAAGATTGCAGAATCAAAGATAAAGCTAGTAATCACTGCTAGAAATCTTGAGAATTAGTTCTTATAAAGCCAAACTTAGAAAGTCTTCCTAATATCTTGTATTTTTCTATCTTCCTATCTATTCTAGATTTCTTAGTTTTGTGTGTGTGTAAAGAGAAGTTTATATATATATATATATATATATGTATGTATGTATGTATGTATGTATGTATGTATACACACGCACACACAGAGTATACTTCTTATAGATAGTAATCGAAAACCAAAACGATGACCATTTGTCTTTTGGAAAATTCAAACGAGACATTCCAATTGATGCTAGGAGTACTGGGTACCCTGTCGTTTCAAACAATCTGTTTGATGGATTCCGCAATAAGCTTCGTTATTGTACATTGCAGCAGCATCTCGAAAAACCAGCAAGCAGATGTCATTGATGTTTTCCCTGTTAACTCGAAGAGAGAAAAGGCTCTTAATTCTCCCATTTTGTGGGGGATTGAACCTCTCCGACGTCCAGAGTAATAATCTTAGCTGTCTAGTGGCCTACTTGTTTATCATTTTACATAGATGATCGTTTGCCAAATTTTAAGAATCCTAGGGCTATGATTAAGTTTGGCTTATTGATTTTGAATTTCATCCCTGGATTTGATTAGCTGGGCATCCTACATGCGAGGAAATCAGACACAGACTGCTTGTACAATATGCCGATCCATCAATTTTCTTTTCTCTTCCTGAACGTTTTCGATCTGAAATTGTTCTCTTTCGAAACTAAAACGCAGCCCGTGAACCCTTAATTGTCACATAGTCTCAGGTCACAACAGATTTGTATATGATTGGTCATTCGTTCAATGACCCCACAAGTTTCCAACAAGCTTTAACCATCTGTAGACATACAATTGCCATGCCTTGCCAACCACAGAAATCAGCTCAGCTACACCTTGAGAACAAGAACAGTAGAACGACCGCTGCCTCAGTAGTATAAATCTGATAGGTTATCTGATGTGTTCTAGAGTTCTAACATTTGAATTATAAATTTAAGTGTGGACAAATATGTATAGCTGTCAAGAGGATGTGAAGCTTGGTTGATTGATGAGAGCATATGGCTTTGCGTTGTCTGGTTGCTATTACTTGGGCAGATAATTAAAAAAAAAAAAAAGAAATTAAAGCTGTTCTTGATTGCGAGGTTGATGGGAGCCATGAGCCACTTTCCCAGCCGAAAATGACCTGTTTGTTTAAATTACTAGTTATCCTACAGTAAAAGAGTATCATTAACAAGGCCTTCAGGTCTTGTGAATATGAAATCTTATGATCTCCTCCCAAACTCTTTCAGAGGCATGGGTTACTTTTCAACTCAACATATTTGGCGTTTAAAAGTTAAGAGCCAATTTCATTTATGGTAGCTATATATGAAAGATATATGAAACTCATGCCTCAATTTAAATGAAGCATTTTGCTGCCTGAAGAAGAATGTCTGAGTATAGAATTTGAAATGTCTATATTTTGTTATACGAGCAGTTGTTTAAGAAAGTGTATGTTCCTCCAATGCTCAAGTGATATAAGGTTTATTATTTCTGTGCATATCCCAATTCTAAATGATAAAGCTATTGAAAACTAAGATCAAACTACTAAAAAACAACCAATAAAACTTGAAGGTGTTAATCAACTAACTAAAGAACTACCAAATAAACTTAAAATTTGAAAATGAAAGAATAAATAAGAAAGAAAATAATAAATTTCAAAAGAAAAGTTTTTCTTTCTTCTTTTATTGATCGGTTAAACTTGAATGTTCTTTTTGATATAAGTTAAAAGTTATTTATAACAAATTACTAATAAATAATAATTATCAAAGATAACCTTTAACAACATTAACTGCTCAACTAAATTCTTTGCCAAACTCAACTAATTTTTTACAAACAGAGTTAAAAAAATTAGCAAAAGATTTGGATCAAATTCACAAAAGCCATTAAGGGAAATAGTTGATGAATTGATTACATTAGCTAAATCATTATTTGAAGCATATAATCAAAAGTTTAGTAGCTGCAACATTACCATCTATATCTAAACTTATGTTTAATCTATTAGTCAAGGAAATAGCTATGATATATGAATGTATTTTTAGATTTACAAAACTTTTTAAATTTTATAAGTTGCAATGGTTTTCGTAAAATTTATAAGAAAAAAATATATTGAAATATACAAAATAAATAATTAATAATATTTAAAATATAAATAAAAATTTAAAATAATAATATAAAAATTAAAATAAATAGAAATATCACACCATAAACAATCCCATCAGTAAAAGGTTTTCATGTGTTTAAGTTGACAAGTAAAAGGTTTCCAATGTGTCAAGTTGACAAGTAAAAAGTTTCCAATGTGTTAAGTTGACAAGTAAAAGTTTTCCAATGTGTTAAGTTGACAAGTCGTTATTAGAAACTATGGTTTTGTTTCTGCACATCACTACGCGATGGTGGTTGTCTCTCAGCGTTTCAAACTTCAACGGATTGGAATCTCGTCTGCCAGAAAAGTAGGCTCAGAAAAATAAAGGGTTTTGTCACGAGACACCTTTCCAAAACTAACAGTACTATTTGCTGCAATGTCCGTACTCTCTGATTGGAAATTCAATCATGCACGCACTCCCTCTTCTCTTCACTCTGTATATTTTTCCTGATGTGGGGGTCAGTCAGAAAAATTGTGGTGTACAGATCAGCATTGCACCAACAATACACACCAATTTTTTAATACTCTAATTTCAATGCAAAGTAGTAACAACCAATATAGACTGTCATGCTTGCTTTAGCATGGGAGAGTATGGTTTATTCTAAAGCTTTACTCCCTTGCTGCCTTAAATGCTGTCAGCTGCTGCACAATATCAATTAATAATAAATTATTCTCTCAGATCATGGAAGGACAGCAGTCAAATCGTGTAAGAATTATTTTCCTCAAACTCCCGTTTGTTTGCAATTACCAAACCCCAATTTTTTTGGCATGGCGGCAGTGAGGGACAAGTTATATGTCTGTTGAATGTTGTTGGCATAAATATAACTTAGGGTTTACGATTTCATGATCATAGAATTTGAAAGATATGGTCATTAAATTGTTTGAATATTATATCCCACAAAACATCTCGTGGTTGCTAACATTCTCTCTTTGTTTATGGATTTTGCGTTATATTTACATTTTTACACGGTTTCTTTGGAACAAATCTCGATTAAGGAAGGAAGTATTAGATGATTTGCTCAAGGGTATTGAATCCGCGAAGAAATTTACACTACAGTTCGGATATATATCAGAAGAAATATATCTGTTCTCTCGATGCGTATTTTCTGGATCATAATTGATTTCGTAGCACGATTAAGATTTATGCCGATAAGCACAAAGTCACGCTCAACTGACATAAGGATGAAGATACTGTTGTGGAATTTAATTTCCAAGTTTGCTGGTCAATTACCCACCAATTCATCCGGCCTGATAGCGACGAGAGACTGAAATTCGGTCGAGGAAAACAAAGATTACATCAACTTCACTGCGACAATGCCAAGCACTTAAAATCATTACACTTATCAAGAAAGAAAGAGAGCACGTGTTGCTGATTATTCTTGAAATAGTAGTCCTTCTACGTGCTGCTATAGAAATAATTCATTTGCTGGGGGCCATCTCCATTTGCTTGCAAAAGTAGGAAGAAAAGTTTTGATTATCACCAGAAATAATTGTGCATGGAACAACTTTGATGAGGAATTTCACAATGTTGATATTCAATAAACAATGATTGATTATAAACTCGGGATTGTGATGTTAGATCTTAATTAATTATATCCATAATTTCATTAATCAATATATGCTAAGCAGTACAATAAACTATAGGGTAAATTCATGGCTCCTAGACTCTTAAAAACACTATGAGCTGCAAAATTGGAACTAGGGCAACAGACAAGTTTGGAGCAGTTCATATGTATGTGGTGAATTGTTTTGTTGTAATGATTAAGGGAACACATGTGAATAGAGTATACAGTAATGATTCGTTTGTATGGAATGGAGACAATAATGCTGGAAAATTGAAGCTGCAACGTAAAATCTCTTTGTTTGTGTACATCTGCGCATCATATATGTATTTATACATACACAATGATCATCTTGGCTAGGATGCATTGCACGTAATTAATTCCCAAGCTTGGCTTCTAACTTTTATTTAGGTTTCGAAAATGACTATCCTCCTGGCCCCATCTCGTCAATCAGATAGTAACCTTAGAAAGCGCTACGTACAACGTGAAAGCACAGTTACTAGAACCATATTGTACAACCTGAGAAAGCATAGCTACTAGAACCATTGTTCACTACTCATCATAAAATAGGACTAATTAGATACACTTTGTCCAGTCTTCAACCACTAATAAATCATGGCTATTCTAAGAAAGAAATTAATAATCTTCAACATGGGAAAATTGTACGCAAAAATGGTAACTAATACCGAAGAATAACTGTGCTCTACACTAAGTTATTATAATTTTCAATCAATTAATAAGTATGGTATCGGAAGAATTGGAACACAAGATCATAAAAAAACAATCATGTTTTCGCAATTGTCAGTTGTTTGACTAAGATTAATCCATGATACGAACCGCTCTATTTATCAGCATATATGATCTTCTGAACGAATCACTTGCTAGCACATGCAGGAGCTACAAATATCTATACTGATCAAGATGAAGCTGCCTTTCATAGACCATGAAAAATCGTCATCAATGAAGCTTTAGTAAAGGTGCATATGACAAACTTCACACCCATTTTTTGGGAAGAACAGTAAAGTTAAAAGAATGCCACGTGGATAGACAGATAATCTTCCTCCTGAGGTTGAATTGTATGCGTTTAAGAGGAAAGAATCTGCTCGTGAAAGACAGGTGGAAGAAACAAAGTAGAGTAAGAGAGGTGTATATCCAAAGCATCGAAGGAAGTGTCAATGTTTGTTTAGCTGTCAATCCCTCCAAAAACCACTTCTCTTTCTCACGGGGAAATTCTATTATCTCTCTCCTTCGCCGTCACCCTTTTGTCCCTCTCTGATGCAAATATGTCATCCTTTCTTCGCGTTAAATATTATTCCTCCTTATATATACCTAATTGCCCCTGCCCACTGCTTCTCCGTTTACTTTCTAACTTCGTGATTTTACAAAAGTTTTACTTCATTTCTTGGTTATGGCATTTGATAGATGGATGCAACAAAAACAGTAACTGTCACATCAAGATTTTATGGTTAAATCATCAACCCGACGGTAATAAACAACATTTTTCTTCAGAATATAACGTGGGATTCTTGAAATTACTCAAAGAACATAGTACGTACGTAAGCTTATGTGCTTATCATGAATGTAAACCTAGCAGCTAAGGAAATCCTTGTGCGGAAGAGAGTGGTGGTCAATTTGGTAAATTTACTATTATCGCTGTAATAATTAATATTATGTGGGGAAATGGAGGCACTCATGCAGAAAAAAAACAAGATTTTGTGTTGGTTCATGAGCTCTCTCTTCTCTTTAAAAGCCAACCACTAAATCTCACGGTGAAAACATGGGCTAAGAGAGATAAGAAAAGGCAGAACAAGAAGCATGTCTTCCCGGGAGCGAAAGAAAGCAGGTTTATACCAGAAGTTGATGCTGCTTCGCGATGTTACCAACTCTAATGCGGTAATAACCCTAAACTCTTTAAGCACTCCATTTCAAAGGGCTTAATCTCTTCTCTTACAATCAGACTACTCTCTGGCGTAGATTAAGGTAGAAACACTAGAGCAGGCCTGATATGAGTACACAATAAGTTCCATCTTCAATTGGATCCCTGAGACACCATCGGCTGGAATTGAGAAGTGAAACGTAGTTGATGGGGGAGACGGCGGGATCAAGATCCTACATCTTTTTATTGAATTGAATATTGATTTGTTGAATTTGTGTGTTTGGCAGATGAACAAAACCTCGATCATAGTAGAGGCATCCAAATATATAGAGGAGTTGAAGCAGAAAGTAGAAAGCCAGAACGAAGAAATCGGAACCTCAGAAGTTTCGACAGTCCAAAATTCCTTACCTGTGGTGCATATTTATTTGCAGTCGTATCCTTCTTTGTTCTCTTCAGTAGATATTTACATTCAACTAACTCTGAATTACTTAAAAGAGTTATCCTTTAATTGCTTATAACCTCTGTTGTTGTTTTTTTTCGGCAGGTCAAAGTAGAAACCATAGAAAAGGGATTCCTTATTAATGTTTATTCAGAAAAGAATTGCTCGGGCTTACTCGTTTCCATACTTGAAGCCTTTGAGGAACTGGGTCTTGATGTGCTTGATGCTAGGGTTTCTTGTTCAGACAGTTTCCAACTAGAAGCTGTTGGAGGAGATGTAAGGACGCAATTTTCATCTCTTAATTTCATGAGCATTCTAATCTAACTCCAAATATCCGGTCATAATTTATACTCATCTCATAATATCCACGGTACATATGCACATTAATTTCGGACATAGACTTTTGAAAACCAATGTGTAATTTTGTACTTGGAAAAACTATTTCATCTCGTGAGTTGTACGAGCATAGTTTTGAACCACACATTTCGGATTTTTGGTCGCATGTACTGGACATATTAATGGGTGGTTCCCATTACAGAACGTTTTCTTTTCTTCTATCTGTATTTCTATTCTATTTGTTGCAACTCGAAATCCTCCTTTCACTACTCATAAGGCGGCTCTCCTTTATATTTGATTGGCACGAGTTGTTTATATCTTGCAGAACTTTCTAGGAAACGCTGAGGGCATTGATGCACGAGTAGTGAAAGAAGCAGTACTGCAGGCTATCAAGAATGTACAGGAATCGGAAGAATGATTGAGCAGATCAAAGTAATATTCTGCCAAATTTTGTTTCCTCTTGTGCCTCTTCTTCTCGTTGTTGGTCTAAAAAGATTGGACTAATGTACGGATGTGATAAGTTCTCCTAAGAAATAAGCTACCTCTGCATTATTGATTGTATCTTTTCAACCAAGCTCTACACGCTGAAATGAAGAAGTAGGTAACTACTGTTCAGTAATTGCCGATATAATATCGCGAGACTAGTGTCATTCTACAATATCTTATTCTTCATTTCCTCCAGATTTTTATTACTAGTTTTAGATATTGATCTATAGAATTCAGCAAATCCTAATAGCATCAATCACTGAGTGGTATTGATGGCTTGACTTCCCCTTCTTGATCAAGTCCTATGATTTCTCCTTTTGTAAAAGAGTGTCAAAGAAATTTAACTGTATTAGTGTGCAAGGTGAGTTCAAAAGGAGCATATAGGTCAATTAAAGTTGACTTTCACCATGCTTATCCGTGTTCATTACCAAATTTGTCATAAATTAATTCAAAGTATGTTTCTTTAATCTTGTTATTTGGACGGAAGGACAAAGAACAAAACAAAAAAGAGGCAAATCTCGAGAAGGAAATGGATGCAACTGGCCGGCTATATGATCAGTGATTATTTTATAACATATTGGTAACAATTAGGGCATTGCATATTAATTGGCCGCTGGTTTTGTGGTGGAATTCCGCGGCACCAGCATTCTGTAATGAAGGTTGATTTCCAAAATAGATAAAAAATGCAGAGACAATTGAATGAGTGATGAAGTGTTCGTTGGTATCTGTTGACAATTATGATTTTTCTTCTATCCCAATTGGTCCCAAGCTTTGCAAACAATGTAATCCAAGTGCTCATAATCATGTTGGGCTTGTACTGGTTGTTACTGCATGAGACAAGACGTGCTTACGTAGTAAGCTAGCTAAGAATATCGACGTACAGCGAAATTCTCTAATGCCCGAATAAGGCTATCAAGATGGAAACAATATAATAACGTTTAAATACCAAGTGTAATGATCATATGCTTGGAAAAATCAGCTTCGTTGGAGCTCTTCGAGCTAATATATGGGGAAAAATAATCATCAAAATGTTGAATATTTGTCTTTAAGTTGCATGGTCTTGGAGTTATTATAGATGGAATCTTAGATTGAAATGATGAAACAATGCTTAAATGAACTATGTAGTACTAGACACAATAATAAGATATTGCATGAGTACAGGGGGAGATAACAAACTTGCCTGATGAATGCTGGAGCCATGTCCCCCCGCAAGGCAGTTAAAAAGACAACAATCTTTTTTTTTTTTAAATTATTATTAACTAATTTTTACTTATTAAAATATTACAAAAATAAAAAAAAATTAATTGAAATAAAATCTGAATCGTTTATTATCTTTTATGTTTATGTATCACTATATCCTTAAAAACTAAAAATACAAAAATCTGGAAAAGGATCTTTATCCAACTTTTATAGGCAAATTAGTGGGCAATAGAAGGGTAATAATGCCTTAATTAGCAAGCAAGCATCATCCTCCTCTTAATCCCATTCTTTAACAAGCCTAGTTTTGTACTAGATTTAATGGGTTCCTTCTCTCTTTGCAAAGTCCAATATCAGCCCAACTCATAACAGTAGAACTTTCTAAAAATAAAAATTTTAAATAACTAATTGTACAATATAAGAATTCATAAGATAATTTTTAACAATTTTTAATGGTTCAAAATTTTAATATACATTTTAAAACAATATAATTTTAAGCTATTAACTTAAGAAGAAGATTAACGACTTTCATGAAAATATTAAAAAAGAACGAAACTTATCTTTTAATTAATATATAAAAAATTTTATTGTCAATATAAATTAAAATTGATTGCTAATTTAATAATTTGTTTTATTTTTTTTTATTAATTTTTTTTATAAATTCTCTACCTTACATTAAAATTTAATAAAAAATAAAAAATACAAAATAAATTAAATTTTATATTTCAAATTGTTTTTTTTATTTCTATAATAATTATTTAAATTATGTTGATGTGACTTGCTAGAACTATCCTTGAATCTCTCTCTCCTCAGGTATAATATATAAATGATATCTAATGATAAATTAGTGCCCAATAATTAATCATTACACGTCATCATACATCTCAATTATTCACATGTACACGTATGCGCAGACACACGCATTGTTGTCTTGCCATTACCGTGCAGCATATATTATATGTTAATGTTAACGGCTTCTACATGTATAATACATCCAAGAAACCTGCGCATCACTTTTGCCCTTCTCCTTCTCCTCCTCCTCCAGAGTTAGCCATGGCTCCTGAGCATTCATTCTCATCATTCATCAACACATGCAAGGTTTGCATTCTTGACCGCGTTGTTCAAGTATCTTGTTGGCTCATCATCTGCTAATTTATCCCCTAATTTCGATGTAACAACGTGCCCTTCAACCTTCAAATCTGCATTGAACTCAGCTGTATCGAAAGAGGTTCGCACGGGTGCATCCTTGCTCCATCTTCTTTTCCAGAACAACTTTATTACAGCAAGTATTTTTAATTATAAAATGTATAAAATATTTCAAATATTTTTAATTATGAAATGTCTAAAATATTTCAATATAAGTAAGTATTTTTATCTAAATAAAAATGATTAATGAATATAACATATATTTATATTTAAGAATATTAAAAAATATATTTGTTAGTTATTATTAAATAATTATTTTAAATTAAAAATATTAATTTATTAATAAGTATGAATAAATTTAAAAATAAATAATATTTTTATCTAAAAAATAATAAATTTTTTTCTATGGATAATTTTATGTGCAAACAAATAAAGTAAAATACATTCTTTTTCTTTCTCATTTTTTTTTCTTTTCTCGTTCTTAAATGAAATTCAACTTTAAAAATTTAATTTTCAATTCTTCGTAGGCTTCTTGAATATTTATTAATTTAGTAATACAAATATATTTTTAATGATACTTTGACTGTGTGATGGATTTTAATTATTCAAAAACAAAAAAACAATTGATAAGAAGAACTCAGAAAAGGCTACCAATTTAGATCAAAATTCAGCAGACTTATTGTGACATTCTCTTCTCTTTGATTATTATTATTATCACTTGTGTAGAATCAAGGAAGCTATAAACAATTTTTTTTGTTTATATTATTTGATAATTCAAATCAAGAACATGAGCAAGCCGTTCTGGAAACAACAAATCGGAATGGAAAATGCGAGCACATATCCATGCGTGCACTTGCTTATGTGCAGATAATAAGGAGGAATAAAAATTTCCTAGTTCTCTTTTGCCCATTTTTCTTGCTTATGAAGGGCTGTGATGCGTCAATATTATTGAACGATACAGCAAATTTCACAGGAGAGAGAACCGCAGTTCCCAGTATCAATTCAGCGAGGGGATATGAAGTCTTTGACATTATTAAATCTCTGTTGGAGAAATCATGCCCGGGTGTTGTTTCTTGCGCTGACATCTTTACTCTTGCTGTAAGAAAAAGCCCAACTTCTCATCATTCAACTGCAGCTGACACAGATACCCCTACTTCATTTTCAAACCTCAGCGATCAAATCTCTGCCTTTTCAAACAAAGGATTCACTGCTAAAGAACTGGTGGGGATTTTAGGTACAAAAAAAATTAATAAGATGTTATGATTTTGGGGTATCTTAGCCCAGTCAGTACCTCGGATGGACAGATAAGAAACATTAGGAGAGATTAGCCCACGCCCATTAAACATTATTTCTGCGGTTGAGAATTTTGTTTCGATGTTGCTGATACGAGTGGATGCATGTTACCCAAAATTTTTCGTCCATTTCGTCTAAGTTCAATAACAAGTCACAACCAAACCAGGAACTCTTACACCTCAATTGCACGACCCAAGAGTTGGGAAATTTTAAACCATTGTGTGTGCTTTTAAACTTAAAGTACTACTATTGTGAAGCTATCAAATTACAGAAATTAGAGACATTCAATTCATAAAGATGCTAACTTATTGACTGAGGCAATCAATCAATTAACTAGCGGCAGGAATTTTGTTTATCAATGTAGAAAAAATTTGGTTTCACACAGACAAAGTCTACCACCAGAATTATCTTTGGCCCCATTCTTTGTTTTTGCCAAGTTTTTCTAAATTCCCTACTTTGGAATTAAAATTTAAGAAAGGGACAAAGGCAAGTAAACAACTTGAACCTTCTCATTTCCAATCACTTACCTCTTATCGTGCTAATTTTTTCCCCTTTCCTTTTAATATAATTTTTTTATATCATAAATATAAATTAATTTTTTTTTCTTTTCTAAATTTTATTGTAAATGCAAGCATGTGGGGTAACAAATGATAGCTAGTCGTGGAAATCTCCAACCCTCGCAGCGCGCAGTATGTGTTAATCTTCCTCCCTAGGTTTACGTTCACGTCAACAAATGTGAAAAGTTTAAGGATAGAATCTAATTATGCAAAGACTACTAAACAAAAGAATGGCCAAACTTCTGAGAGCCGCCCAAATCTACCAAGAGAACAAAATACTAATTCAAATCCTTGAATGAAATAATGAGAAAGAGCAGCAAATAATCTGGTAGGCTTTTTCCGGTTGACTTAGCTCTCAATTCTTTTACATTTTGCAGCCTTGCATATTAATTTACGTTTCAAATTACTACCTTTCAATACCTTGTTAGTTAAAATGGTCAAGGAGGCAGAGACTGATGCAACTGGATTCTCTGCCTACATCAAAGTTCTTACAATAACTTGGGAAAAAGGAAAATTAAGAAAGTGCACATTTAACATTGCCATCATCTTACTGCCGAATGATTGTCATCGTCCTCAATGTTGATTCCTTTTACATAGGCAGTGTTTGAATCCTGATCTCTAGTCCAACTCAATTGACACGTTGAGAGATATGGTGACCTACTAAGTTTCTACGACATATAGGAGAAATTTCCATGGAAGATACCAAGCGCTCGACGAGAAAGTGCTTGTCCCAGTAGTGCATTTGCTTTTGCAATAGCTATCATGCTGAAAATGACTGTCTATGCTCTTGTTTATTTGGTGATTGACTTTGGTTAACTGCGTGTTGTTATTCTTATTTAAGGAGATTATTTTACCCTAGTTTTTAATAGTAAGAGTTATTTTATTCGAATTATAGTTTAAGTTAAATTAAGAAATGCGTTAACTTGTTTAAAGTGGAGTTCAAGTTATCAAATAAATAAGATTATGAGTTTGAGAAGAAATACGGTATATCACATTTTACGTATAAAGAATTACAAAATCAATTTAAGGTATAAGAGATGAAATTAAGAAAAAAAGTAATCGTTTAAAATAGTATTTTTTTTTCGTATTTTCGTGAAGAAAATATTGGTTTAGAAATATTGAAATTCAATTCAAAATGGGCGTAATAAATTTAGAATAAATCACGTTAAATTATAGTATTTTTGTATATTATATTATTTATTTCATATGTTATTTATTATCTTGATGTTTTAATTAGGCTTGGGCATTGTCGAGACTTTTTCACACCTCAACACTCTCAACGAAAGAAGAACCTGAGAAAATGTGATATTTGCGAACCAGTTGTAACTTGTTATGGTTGCAGAATCTTTTCAAATTAAAAAGAAAACAAAAAAAATAAAAAAAAGGAAATGCCAAAGAAGAAACTGAAGAGAGTATTGGAACAGTAGACTTGACCTGGTGGCCATAAGCACCTATGTGCTTTCAATCATCAGCCTTGTTATTTCTTCTGCTCTTGTTTTTTTACTGGTTCCGATTTAAGAATCAATAAAGAATCCAATATCCTTGGCATTTTACAAATAGTGTTCAAGCATTACAAGTATACAAAAAAAAAATATACATATATATATATATATATATTATCCTAAAATAAAATTATTAACTATTAAATAAAAATAAACAAATAATTAACCAATATTGAGCGTAATATATCTCATATTTAATAAATAAAGTTAAAAATAAATACATATTTAAATAAAAATATTATAATTTTTAGCTAATTATTATTATAAAATAATTATTATAATGTATTTTTAAAATAACCACGTGTAATATTTTAAAATTATATATTTTAAAATATATTTTTATACTAATATTTAAGATATAATTATAATCGTTCTTTCAAATTAAAATAGTGTTATTTTGATTTAAAGAGTATATGATTTTTTTTCAACTTAAGTATACGACACATTTTAGAGACATACGATAATTATTTTATATTTTAATAATTATGATACAATTATAATAATATATAATTTTATTGAATTATCTGATTTTTACCTACCTCAAATTTTTTTCTTCACATTATAATAATTTTATTCCTATTGCTTTCAATTATTATCAAATAATTTCTATAACATTGATTCAAAATATAATAAAATTCACATAGGCAAGGTAAATCTCTGTATAAATAGCCCATATGTTATAGAATCTAAGCAAGCCGGCACTGAACAAAAACTTCCCTACTTTTGCCCTTTCTCCTTCTCCCCTTCCTCTCTACATTCAGCCATGGCTCTAAAACATTCGTTCTCATCAATGCCTGCAAATTTTAGATTGTTGATTATGTTCTTGTTTCTTATTGGCACAACATCTGCTCAATTATCCTCTAATTTCTATGAAACAACCTGTCCTGCAGCCCTTTCCATCATTGAATCAGTAGTGAACTCTGCTGTGTCGAAAGAGGCTCGCATGGGTGCATCCTTGCTCCGTCTTCATTTCCATGACTGCTTTGTTAATGCAAGTCATTTCTCCTTTAATTTATATGCTCATTCTTGATCTTCTCTGCTTATTTTCTAGCTTACTTTTTGGTCTTGTTTGCTGAGATATTACTCAGCCGAAACACATACTGTTCCTACTTTGAGCTGACGCCTTTGGTTTTTTTATGTAAATTTCTGTTGATAGACGGTAGGGGTAGGCATGCGGATACAGTAATCTTAATATTTATTCGAGGAATCAAAATTTCCCTTTCTTTCCTTTCTTACAATAATTTTCTCGTCAAAAAGCACACAGAGCCCACGTCTGAAATAATTTATAACTTTTTGACTAAGACATCATGCAATCAGCAGTGTCATTTAATTTGCTTTTTCCCACTATAATTTGTCATGCAAGTATTCATATAATTTTACTTCTTGCTTATACATACATATATAAATTCATGCATACACAAGAACAACCATACGCTTTTTGTACCGAGCTTTTGAAACATTTCTATTGCTTTTCCAGGGATGTGATGCATCAATATTACTGGACGGCAACACAGGAGAGAAACAGGCAACTCCCAATAACAATTCACTGAGGGGATTTGAAGTCATTGACACCATCAAATCACAGTTGGAAGAGTCATGCAGTGGTACTGTTTCTTGCGCTGACATCGTAGCTGTTGCTGCTAGAGACTCCGTTGTTGCTGTAAGAAAATACCCTACTTATTACATCTATATACAATGTTTTATTTGCCCAGCCCATATTTTTTAAATGTTAATTATAGGAAAAAAATCAGTTTTAATTTGATAACGTAAATTAGCACCGAGTTGCGTCAAATCTGTAAGAAAGAACTAATCATCCATTATGTTCGTAGTTGTATTATTTTTTTTTTTATCGTTATTGTCACAGATTTGGATTTGTTTCAGTTGGGTGGACCAAGCTGGACTGTTCAATTGGGTAGAAGAGATTCAGCCATAGCGAGTCTGAGTGAAACTGCTGACATCCCAGGCCCAAATTTCACCCTTAGCCGCCTAATTTCTGCTTACTCTAAGAAAGGATTTACAGCCCAAGAAATGGTGGCGCTTTCAGGATCTCACACAATTGGCCAAGCTAGATGCAGAGTCTTTCGCGAAAGGATTTACAACGACACTGACATTGAATCCTCATTCGCGACATCATTGAAGGCAGGATGTCCGAGCACTGGAAGCGACGACAAACTTTCACCTCTCGATGTCACAAGCTCTACATCTTTTGACAATGCTTACTTCAAGAACTTGTTGAGCCAAAAAGGACTTTTGCATTCGGACCAGCAGCTCTTCAGTGGTGGTCCAACTGACGCGCAAGTTGAAGCTTATAGCGAAAATTTGAACGCTTTCATGAATGATTTTGCTAACGCCATGGTGAAAATGGGAAATCTTAGCCCACTCACTGGCTCCAATGGCCAAATCAGAACAAACTGCAGGAAAGCTAATTAAGTTTGTTGTCATAGTTTTTGTTGTGATTGGTAATAAGGAATTTGTTTCCATGTTGATGTAATCAGTAGCCAAAAGACTAAAGTATAATGTTGTGGACATGTTTTATTTGCTCTTGTAGTTTCAGTTTTGTTGCAAGAACTTCAAAGAAATCTTAGTTAAATTTATGGACGTGTCGACAACGAGGAACGATGGCTAATCATCGTTAATATAGGATCGAATTATTTATGTCCATTTCAGTGGAGAGAATAATTGGCCTTCGGTAATAATTGCTGGATGTTAGTCCTACAGGCTACAAGAGAGACAGTGTCTGAAAGCTGGACGGTGCATGCACATAATTTTTTTTTACTATTTGATTAAAAAAATTTAAATAAAAAAATTTATTATTTTAACATAAATAATATAATAATATTATTTAATTAATAAAATTAAAAAATTATTTATTAATTATAAATAAAAAATTAAAAATTAGTATCACTTTTAATTAATACAGTGAGATAAATTTATAAAATTTATTTTTAATTTTTTATTTATAATCAATAGATAAAATTTATTTTTTTATTGATTAATCAGTATTACTACTGATATAATATGATTGCCTCATTTAATATTTTTACATTCAATAAAAACATTATCATTAACTAATTAATATACAAAGTTGTATATCAAGATGTTTTTTTAATATAATTAAATCATGAATAGCGCCGCGATATTGATTATTTTCATCCATATATCATGGAAAACATGTGTTTGATGCGTTATGGTTGTGAGGTAGAGAGTAATGCATGTTCTTCGGATGTTTGCTTGTATTTCTGTCTCTGCCTGTTAGAAATCACCGAAAGACAACATAAACATTTCTATAATGACGAGATACAAACATCCCACGTATAAGACGTCGTCCTAAAGTAAATGAGCTTCCTAGTTACCATGTTTATCGTGAGCTTCCTCCATAGGATGCGTGTAAAAATGTAACAAAGAATTGATCATGTCATGTCTCAACAGAAAGATTAGGTATCTAGCTGTCATATGTATATAATAATCCAAAGTTGATTGAATCAACAAAATGTCATAGATGGCATGCAATAATAATCAACGAGGAAGCAGCAACTTGGACTTGTTCACTTTCGTACACAATAATTAATAGAATTAAATAAACAACCACTACGATACTTGCTCTGATGGATCTCACAAAATCATTAGTTCTAACAGTGCTTCCTTCCATGAATTAATAGCAAGAAACTTCCCATTTTTCAAAATATTCAAATGGGTAGGTGATATTTTGATAAAAGAAATTCAAAAGAGAACTAATACTAGCCTTCGGTGGCTATGTACATTGTTTCTATAGAACTCACCTGATCCCTTGGAACGAATCAATAATGTGAGGATGGCACGCCGTTTGTTTAGATAAAATGCAAATTGACTTTCGATTACAAACAGAATTTCCTATTCCAAAATGATGAAATGTTGAGTTTTTGCACCTATTACTGAATTTATTAATATCCGACAGTTGCTCTTAATATGTATATTAAAATGTTACATTGACCCTATCAAATACATTGACCATATCAGAGTGGATAGTGATGATTCTAATTGCCGTCTTTGATTCCCAATCACATTATTATTTTAGGTTTATAATATTTTTGCGTTGCCCTTTTAGTCAAGAGAAATTTTGATGTAAGAAATTTTAATCGTTACTATTTATTTTAAATATTTTCTTTAATCTATCTATAGTATATTAAGAATTGATTGATTATAAAGTGAATGCATATATACTGTAAAAAGTTCCATGTAAAGTGTTTCACCTAAAACAGATAGGCCGCCCTCGGTTGCTTGCATGGATTGGCTACACTGCTTCTTCAAGCTGTAAAATTAGGTCAGCTTCTGGGAAGCAGTCTTATGATTGCCAATTCCATGCATATGATATACTAACATTCTTTCTTTTCTCCCCTATAAATAAGACCAAAAGCCGAACAATAACCTGCACCACATCAAACAAGAGCATATTGTAGTAATAAGTAATTAGCCATGGCTTCTTGCGGCAAATTCCTGCTTCATGCTATTCTCATTTTGTCTATTGCAACCACAGCTTTCTCAGCACTTTCTCCTTATTACTATGACAAAGTTTGTCCCGAAGCTTTGCCCACAATCAAACGAGTAGTCGAGGCTGCTGTAAAAAAAGAAGGCCGCATGGGTGCTTCTTTGCTTCGTCTTCACTTCCACGATTGTTTCGTTCAAGTACGGAAAACCTAACTGTTAAACTTCATCTCGTTCTCGATTCTCCCATGCAATCTTGTATAATTTTGTTATAAGGTTTACCTACGTGCATTAATTCTTAGGTTCATGTTCTTCTTAATGTAGGGTTGTGACGGTTCAATTCTTCTGGATCCAACGCCCACCATTGACAGTGAAAAGAATGCACTGGCCAATCAAAATTCTGCTAGAGGATTCGAAGTCGTCGACTTGATTAAAAAAGAGGTGGACAAAATTTGCGGCCGCCCCGTTGTTTCCTGCGCAGACATTTTGGCCGTTGCAGCTCGTGATTCCGTCGTCGCGGTGAGTAGTAATAACTGTAACTGTTTACCGACACCTCGCACCCTAAGATTTTAAGTATTCACACGACCGAACGTAATTGTTTTCCAATTATAGCAAATAAATCCATAACTTCTATTCAAATAAGTGAGCTTTCTATCGGCATCCTAGTTTGATGCTATACCTTAAAAGTAAAACTAAAAAAATGTTTGCCAATATTGTCATGGTTATTAATTTTGTCATTTTAATAGAGATAGGGACCTATTTGTCATATTTGAATACATTATGCCATTATACGAATTTATAATGGCTGATTGTATGTTGCAAATTTGCAGCTAGGAGGGCCGACATGGAAGGTGAGGGTAGGAAGAAGAGATTCAACAACAGCAAGCAGGACCTTGGCCAACAAAGATATCCCATCCCCATTTCTCGACCTTCCCGGACTGATCGAGAACTTCAGAAGGCAAGGCCTCAACGAGAGGGACTTGGTGGCGCTTTCTGGCGGCCACACTATTGGTTTTGCGCAATGTCGAACCTTCAGAAACCGCATATACGACGCAACAAACATCGACCCAGTCTTTGCAAATGCGCGCAGAAAGACTTGCCCTCGCACTGGCGGCGACAGCAATCTCGCCCCTCTTGACCCGACGGCTGTGGTCTTCGACACTAAGTACTTCACCAACTTGTTGAAGAGGAGAGGACTTCTCAAATCTGATCAAGCCCTTTTCACCGGCGGCTCAACCGATGGCCTTGTTAAGACTTACGGCAATAACTTCAAGGCTTTCTCTAATGATTTTGCTAACTCGATGATCAAGATGGGGAACATTAAAGTGTTGACCGGGATGCAGGGTGAAATTCGTTTGAACTGCAGGAAGGTGAACAGCCATTAACACGTCTGTCATTTGGATTTTTTAATTCTAATGAATTTGTTTGTTGAAGAAATGAGTGAAATTGTATAGAACCAACCCAATTTATTGTTGAATAAGAGGCTTTCATCTCTTCCATGGAAGAGTTGTAAACATTATTTGTGATCTGTAAGTGTGTATTCTTCTAAAGCAGGTCTTCATAGACGTTTCTCTTTCTGTTAATTAAAGTTATTAGCCCTTTTAATCTTATTATCATTCATGTGTTTGCATGGGTGATTCAATCCTTTAAATGCAAAAAATTAATAAGTTTCTAACAATAGATAATATTTGTAATTAATTTGAGAAATAACAGAAAATTTATCTTCAAACCCTGTTATTGCAACGTAATCATTTAAAAATATTTTTAATAAATAGAAAGAAAATATCCAATTATTATGGATCAAAATCTTTTATTGAACTTTATTTTTAAACATATATTAACAGTTGACATAATTAACAACTTAATTAAATTGATAAATTAATTTTATATTTCATAATATAATTTAAAAATATATATAATTTAAAATATTTATTATTAATTATGCCATAAATTAATATTTATTTAAGTCAATAATAAAAAAATTAAAAGTGGATGCTCATTAATTTATTATGAGTAAATATCATATACAAAATTTATTATTTTAAGACTTTTCTTCGCATTATAATAATTTTGTTCTTATTGATTTCAATTATCATCGAATATTTTCTATAACATTGACTTAAAAGAAAATAATAAAATTGAAGTAGGGAAGGTAAATCTCTATATGAATGGTGGCACTTTCAGGATCTCACACAATTGGCCAAGCTAGATGCACAGTCTTTGGCAACAAGATTTACAACGACACGGACATTGATGCCTCATTTGCGACATCAGTGAAGGCAGGATGTCCGAGCAGTGGAAGCGACGACAAACTTTCTGCGAAAGATGATTCAGAATTCACAATCAAGCTGGTTATGATGATCAGTAGCTTTCCTTCGTGTTTGATTACTTAAAGCTGAGCTGGATGGTGAATTGGCATGAATGTAATGAAGGTTAGGTGGAAAATTTAGTTAGTTTGATAACTGTTGTAATAGAAATTAAATGGATGTAACAACTGAATATGAAAGGAAAGGAACTAGAGAGGAAGGGAGATCGAGAGAGAAAAAGAGGGGAAATTCAGAAAGAGTGTAAAGATAGAAAGGAGGAAGGGCATTGAAAGAATAGAGTTTTCATCTTCTTCTTGTTTTCTGTACATCACTACTGGAGTGCATTAAAATTTCGACCTGGATTCCTTGAAAATTTTTCTGTCATTTACTTCATTCATTTGTGGTTAATCATTGCTTAGTTTTCTTTGAGTTCTTGATTGGATTAAGTTGTTTGGTGTTCTTGAATTCCTTGCTGGTTTGTTGATTGCTGGTATACCAT
>CP135576.1:3517525-3673947 GCA_032401905.1 Swietenia macrophylla
ACAAAATAATAATATATAATATATTTAATAATAAATAATTTAAATTATATTTTAAAATTTTTAATTTATATTATAAAATATAAATTTTATTTATAAATTTTATTTATATATAATTTAAAATATTAATTATTAAGTATATTACGAGTTATTATTATTTAATTAAAAGTCATGAAAAAAGTCAGGAGAAGATTCAAAATCTAGTGAACAATAATGGCTAATTGTACGTTGCAAATTTGAGGTTAGGAGGGTCAAAATATGAGGCGAGGGTAGGAAGAAGTGATTCAACAACAGCAAGCAGGAGCTTGGCCAACAAAGACATCCCATCGCCATTTCTCAACCTTCCCGGACTGATCAAGTGCTTCAAAAGGCCATGCCTCAACGCGAGAGACTTAGTGGTGCTTTCTGGCTGCCACACTCTTGGTTTTGTGCAATGTCGAACCTCCAGAAACCGCATTTACAACTCAACAAACACCGACCCAGTCTATGCAGATGCGGGCAGAAAGACTTGCCCTAGCAGCGGCGGCAGCCACCCGACGGCTGTGGTCTTCGACACTAAATACTTCACCAACATGTTTGATGAGGAGAGGACTTCTCAAATCTGATCAAGCCCTTTTCACCCGCGGCTCAACCGACGGCCTGGTTAAGGCTTACGGCCATAACTGCAAGGCTTTCTCTAAGGATTTTGGTAACTCGATGATCAAGATGGGGAACATTAAAGTGTTAAACGGGAACAAGGATGAAATTCGTTTGAACTGCAGGAAGGTGAACAGCCATTAAACACGTCGTCGTTTGGATTTTTTAATTCTAATGAATTCGTTTGTTGAAGGAGCGAGTGATATTTTATGGAATCAATATAATAATATATCGTTGAATAAGAGGTTTTCATCTTATTCAAGTTTACCAAGTTTAAAAAATATTCTAAAAATTTATCAATTTGTTATATATTAATTACAATTTAACCCTAAAATTTGCCAAACACATGGATGATTCCATGTTTAAAAGGTAAAAAAATCAATAAGTTTTTAATAATAGATAATATCCGTATAATTAATATTAAAAATAATAAAAAATTTAACTGAAAATTCTATTATTGTAACATAATTTTTAAAAATATTTTTAGCAAATAACAAGAAAATAATTAATTATTATGAATTATAATTTTTTATTAATTTTTAAATAAATATTAAAACATTATATAATTAATAATAAATAATTTAAAATTTATTTTAATTAAATTTATAAATTAATTTATATCTTATAATATAAATTAAAAAATAAAATTTAATTTAAATTATTTATTATTAATTATATTATTTATTAATATTTATTTAAATTAAAAATTAAAAAATTAAAAAAAAATTCTTGTATAATTATTATAACTAAATTTGTACACAAAATTTGTTGTTGTAAGATTTGAAATCTCTCGGCTGGGCCTTGGCTAGCGGGACCGTTGAAACTAGCCCGGTTCAAATTAATCCAGACGAGCCCAACCCGTTCATCAATTGGCGGCCCCCGTTCCAATTGTTTGACACAAGTAGTTACGACATGTCGTTGGTACGGGACAACAGAGTCTATGGGCTACCCGGTTTCTGTTGGTTTGGGGAGGGAAAAGTCGACGTTTGCATTTTTCTTGGTCTCAGACAGAGAAACAGGAATTAAAAAACCAGCAGTAGCCCACTGAAACGCGGCCGACTAATGGGTGGAAAACCATTTTTTGTAATGGAAGAAGATAGTTTTTTTACTTTTTGGCTGAATTCTATCTCCTTAGTATTTATAAAATGGAGGGAAAGCAGCTTGAAAATTTTACAGTGGCGAAGAGTGAAGTATTGGATCTATATTCATCATGTACTGGAGACATCTAACAAGAGCAGCAAGACGATGCAGCATTTCGACAGCCTCGTCCAGGACCGCTGGATGCTGGGATCATGTGGGCCCTGCTCTCAAGGACCCCATCAATAGTGTCACCGAGGCCTTTCTTGCTGATCCTTCACCCAACAAGATCAATCTTGGCGTGGTAATACTTCTGCTTCTTTCTTCTTCAGTTGCCAGTAGTTTTCATACAAAACCACAGCTTGTGCGTTTGAAATAGCTGAATAACTTCTTTATTTTTTTTTACCAATACATCTGTAAGGTGGGATTTTCCGTTTTCTTTTAACCTGTACAGGGACTTTGATAACTCAAATGAATTCGTAGAAATAGTTTTCTGAAAGTTGGGTAATTTTTATCAACATTCAAACGCTCTTTAATTTAAGATATAATTACAAGAAAGGCAAAGTAAATCAATAACTTATGATTACTGGGAACATACTTGTTGAAGCTTTGATTTTTATTATTGCAGGGAGCTTATAGGGATGACAAAGGGAGACCTGCGGTGCTTCAATGCGTTCGAGAAGCCGAATCAAAGATTGCCGGCAGCGAGTTCTTGTGAGTTTCAGTTCCTTCAGTCGTCTTATTCGCTATTTTTCTTTTGTGAGTTTCAGCTTCTGTTAGTTTAATAGAAAGAATAAATATTGGTAACTTTCTCTATTTTGAAGAAACAACGGGAAACAGAAATTGCCTTAAACTAAAGCTCTTGGGTTTATGGTTTTCATATGGTTTATGTCTCGGTACTTGGTTCCACTGATATCCAATTCAAGTGTAGATCATGTCTCTTCTGTTTCTCAAATAAATTTGTTAGTTCATAGATCGATTGTATTGTGAGCATGTCACCGTTCCCAATTGTAATTGTTATTGATATTTATCTAATGAAAAAGATGAAGTTGTGATAAATTTTTTTTAAAAAAAAAATTTATGCTTGTACTAATGTTAAATAACAGATGATCTGCATGAGCTACCTCAGAATTTAAAAGTGATGTGACTCTTGCATTGTTGCATAATATGCCACATCTGCATTTGGTAGAATGGAGTTTGAACTTTGGATTTGTAATGTAGTTAGTCATGATTTTCAAAGAAGAGTTAATCTCCTATTCCATGAACAAAAACCGTGCAGCCAAATGCAACCGAGTTAAAAACTCAAAAGATTCAGTCTTTTTTCTGTTGATAGTGGACAAACAGCTTGCATTGCTAGGAGTAATATTTCATTGACTTCAATATAACTCTCTTGCACAGCAATTGGACCTCATCACCACATTATTTTTGCTTAGGATTATGTAATTTCTGACTAACCATTTAGCTGCAAAAGGTTGCTTTCCCTTCAACTTTTGGCCAATTTAACTTTGGTTAAATCTGTCTCTCCATATCTTCCCTTGTGTTCCCTAATATATTCTAGTCTAATCCTTGAGAGGCATTAGCAGGGAGTCACTTTCTTCTGCAGTTGGTTCTAAAATGATTGAAGAGAGTGTGAAATTAGTTTACGGAGAGGATTCAGATGTTGTTAAAGAAGGGAGGTTTGCTGGAGTCCAAGCTCTCTCTGGCACTGGTGCATGCCGCCTCTTTGCTGAGTTCCAGAGACGTTTCCATCGTGAATCGCATATTTATTTTCCTGATCCGACTTGGTCCAAGTAAGTCTGTTCTTCATTCCTCCAGTTACTTCCCCGAGTTTGTAGTCCAATTTTTGTAAGTCTTGTAATGTTTGTCAGACACAGAAATTGATGTTTGAGTCTCATCTTTATATTATTGAATTTCAATTCTACATGTTGTACAGCCACCACAACATCTGGAGAGATGCCGAAATTCCAGTGAGAACCTATCACTACTACCATCCCAATTCGAAGGGTTTAAACTTTGCAGCACTTGTAGATGATATAAAGGTGCAAGAATCTTTACACTCTTTAGTATTCGTTGCTGACATGCTAGAGGATGTATTAATTAAATCACTCAAAAAAAAAAAAAAAGTCATTAAGGCATAAACATTTGCACGTGCAGTAATACTTAAATACTTCATGAAATAATGTGTTATACAGTTATAGTACGATAAGCCAAGCAAAAGTGACATGAAAAGTTTATTTTTTGTTTTATATATATATATATTTTTCTTGATTTCTGTAGAATGCCCCAGATGGTTCTTTTTTCTTACTCCATCCTTGTGCACACAACCCAACCGGGGTAGACCCTACTGATGAGCAGTGGAGAGAAATCTCATATCAATTCAAGGTGATTGAGATGCATGCAGTGTTTTGTCCTATTTTTTGTTTGCTATAATTAGTTTTTAATTATTATCTGGAAATGTTTAGGTGAAGGATCATTTTCCCTTCTTTGACATGGCTTATCAAGGTTTTGCCAGTGGGGATCTTGCCAAAGATGCCCAAGCAATGCGGATTTTTCTTGAAGACGGGCACTTAATAGGTTGTGCACAGTCCTATGCAAAGAACATGGGATTGTATGGACACCGAGTTGGTTGTCTCAGGTATGGTAATATCATTGATTTTCTGTCTTTACTTAGATGTATATCTATCTCTATCAGTTTTCGTAGACTGGTAGGAATGGTCCTGGGGGAGGCAATTAATTAGGGACAGCTGCAACACTCTGCAATTGAAATGAAGTTATAAATTTGAACCATGAGTTCTTCCAATTGGCCATGAATACAGGAATTAAGATTTCTTATTAGCAAAAAGCATAAAACTTGAGCAAGTGTAACTATAGTCACCAGTCGTCAAGAATGTATGTATGGTTCTACATTTGGGACCCAAACTAGGATAAAATTAATTGACACACTCCTATTTCGTGCCCAAATATTTTTATGGTTGTTGGTGGTCTAAGAGTTTAATATAGGGATTAAAGAATGATTTGTTACATTAGGTTTATAGCTTGACTGAACTCAATTGCCTTCTCATTTGAATTTTCATCGTTCTTGTTCTCATTCTTTATCACCGCTTTCTTGTTTTCAGCATCCTTTGCGCTGATTCAAAGCAAGGGGCTGCAGTTAGAAGCCAATTGCAGCAGATTGCGGGGGCAATGTATGGCAGCCCTCCTGTTCATGGTGTATTGCTAGTCAAAACAATCCTGAGTGACCCAGATTTGAAGTCTCTTTGGATTGATGAGGTGAAGGTAATATCTAATTGTATTACTTTTCCTGTGACTCCTCCTTTGGATTTTGTTATGACATGCCCTTGATTCTGATATGCCTTTGGTTACAACCCATTACTATTAGGTCATGGCAGATCGCATTCGAAGAATGCGAACCATCCTCCGAGAAAATCTCAAAAAATTGGGTTCTCCTCTCAATTGGGAGCATATAACCAACCAGGTTTGTAGTTAGCTTTAGCGTAGCATTGAAGAGTTGAGCTCCAGCTAAATTAGATTGTAATTCATTAAACTTTTGAAATGGCAGCTTGGAATGTTTTGCTTCTCTGGCTTAGCCCCGGATCAGGTTGATCGTCTAGCAAAGAAATTCCACATATACATGACTCGTGATGGACGCATAAGGTAAATTTATTCAATAAACACATTAAATTTATTGCCAAAAAATAAGTTTTGCATTTTCTAAATAAAATTCTCTTATACTCCGAAATGAGCTGTGTGGTATGTGGGCAGCATGGCTGGTGTAACTACAGGCAATGTTAGTTATCTAGCAAATGCAATACATGAAGTTGCCACATCTGGACAGGAAGAAGCCAAGATTCTTTGTAGCGCGAGTGCATAGAAGGCCATTTTCTGTCTGAATCTGATACTCAATTTTAGACGTTGTACAAATGCTAGAAAAACATTGAACAGTGAAGAGATAGGATGAAAATAGGTACTGTATTGAAACCTTTAGCATACTCATGAATATTGTAGAAAACTACAGATATGAGAATTGACAAAATGAATTTGCTTCCGCTTCAAATGGTTTGAGAACCTCCTTATCAACCATACATTTTTAGTCCAACAGCCAACAGGAACCAGAAATTAAATTAACTTCCAATACATTCGACATGATTTCTGCAAATTTGTCAACTTGACCGCGGGATATTGATTAAAATATGCAGCAGTGATGTACAAAAATGGGCTGACTGCCACTTCCCACCTTCTCTGGAATTATTCTAATTTATGACCACTCCGAAATTAGTTACCACATAGAGATAACGACCCTCGCGCACGTGGAACAGCTTGCAACAAACACTTACGTCAGAACTGCGGACAAAAATTAGATGAAATTTAATATAATTCAGATTGGTCTTGCTCTTGCCTTCTGGTAAAGGATTTTCTTAAGCCTCCTCGTCTTCGTTGAGCGAACATTAAAGTAAAATGATGAAATCTTCTAGTAGTTCTGCCTTTCCTTTTATGTTAGCTTTCGGTACATCCTGTGGGCCGTAGATTCAGTCAGAGACAAATGAACCAAAACGACCGACATAAAGAGGTACTAATCTTTGAGACTTTGATCCCTAAAAATTTTTTATTTTCAGGAAAAAAATTAAGAACTAAGGCAATTAAATCCAGTGTCGTGTCGAAGAGAGCATCAGGCAACAAATTGAGTTAGTATCATACGATGAATGGTGCAAATATTTGCAGAGACTTCAATGCTTGTTTCAGCCATTAAAAGCAATCCAAATTCCTTGATTCGTGCACTATTGGTAATCTGAACTTTGACCCAAATAATACAACGTGCTTTGACTAAATGTTACATGCAGACTTCAGAAAGCAGAAGAAAAAGAAAAGCGATATTCTTCATCTTTTTCTACAGGAACTGACGACTGAATTTTAGAAATTTTGGAGCAGATGCATCTTAAAAGAAAGCAGGCCAGTTGTTTTTGTAGACGACAGCATCATAATTCATACATCATTTAAGACAAGTTATAAGACTCTAATTATGAATTAACGCTCTGTAAAACGTTAAAGAAAGCATGAACAAGATCCATAATTATCACGCAGAGAATCTCTGACAACTGAGAAAGACTTAACCCAGATCCATGGCCGTCTTCTTTACAATCACCATCCGTAACATCCACGAAGTTTACCGAAACACAGAGTTGAATTGGGTGATTCAATATTGACTGCAGCTTCTTCGTAATCTGCCCCAGAATCAAATGAGGATCCTATGCTCGAAAACCTGCTACGAGCGCGATGGTATTTCTTCGGACTAGTGATCGGAACAACCAGTGAAAAATTAGAAGATGACCAAGACGAGTTTGACGACAAAGAAGACGAAGAAGGAGATTGTATCTCACTGTTTTTCTTGAGATTCATTTTTGGAAACAAGACATGTAAGAGATTAGATCTCGAGTGTTTCTTGATGGGTTTATTTCTGTCGAAATTAGCATGGTAAGAAGGAGGAGGAGTGAGAGGAGGAAGAGATGTTTCTCTGAGCGCACATTTCGGAGTTCCCGGCTGAGATTCCCACAGGAATGGAACTGCACCAGCTCCTCCACCGTAGTAAACTCTGTAAGAAGTGTTAGCGGCAGAGCTTTCTTTGGACAGAAGCCTGGAGAAGAACTTATCCTCTTGCTTAATTTGGGTAGAATCTTGAGAGAGATCAGAGCTAGTACTAGTACTAAACATTTCGGATGTGAACTGATAGGAAATGGAGAGGAGAGAAGAAGGAAGCTTCAGCTTCAATAACTTATGGACACTAGAGCCAACTATAGTGAAGTCGTAGGACATTGATACGTATAAATTACATTATAATACAAAGAAAGCCTTAAATGAGTGGGCCTTCTTACATTAATATAAATAATTTTATATAATTATTTAATTAATAGAATAAGTAAAATTTATTTATAAATAATAAATAAAAAATTAATTAATGTGATAAAAAAATTAATAAAATTTATTTTTAATTTTTTTAATAATTATAAATAAATAATTTTTTTTTATTTTCGAATGATTTCACTGTACTATTTGTACTGTCCAAATAAAATTATTTTACTTAATATTTTATCTGCAGTTTATACTGTATATACATACATAAGAGGAATTGCGACAATATAACATCCCTTGCTAGAGCTTTAAAGACAAAATTACGATCTTACCATTTATAGAGCAATCTCAAATGCGGCACTATATAAGCATATAATGGACTGCCAACGTAACATTAGGGCCGTGTGATGCTGATATGAACCAACCACGAGTGGCTTACAACGATAGATTGTGACCATGGTCCCTTTGAGCATGGCCCTTGCTCAGCAAATTAAATTAGTGGAAAACATGACCTACGCCTAACCCCGTTCATGGTCCACTTCTCGCCATGAACCCAACGATGCTTTCGGACATTCAGTTAGAGACTAAACTGAAATTTTTTAATGAATCAATTTAATATCGTGACGTGTTGAGATGTGATTGGATAGCTTCAATCAGTAGTTTATCTTTTGTCCAATCGTAGAAACGATCAACGTTTGAATTTCCTTTCATTGCATAATATTTAACTTAAGACTATGCGACGACTATGAATTGGTCTACCAAAGAGGACGTAAGTTACAAGTAGAAGAAATAGAGGCAAATTCAAGCATAGCATGCAATTGGCAAATGACTCTTTTACAAGTAGAAAGTCATGCATTCATGCATACTTCAATTGTTATTGTTGTAATTGTTTACCATTTTATTACCGACCCACCTTTCTGCCTATCATACATAATCCAACAACCCTCCTGCCACAATAAATTGAGCATTATCTTAAGAGATGATTAAGGACAGTGGCACCCAAGAATAATTCAAATTAAAATTTAAAATTTAAAATTAATTATCTATTATTATTCTTCCGTGATTTTAATATTAAAATTTAAATATTAAAAACAATCATAATTATTGGAGTAGTTCAATTTTCTCTTCACGTTTTCTGCGTTGTCAATTAAATTTTAAAGTGATCTTGAGATCTTTTTACGAGGTTGTTGTCGTCTTGCCTACTTAGGTTGTACTTATTTTGTGCTTCGGCTATTTGCAAATTGGCACTCAAAATGGGATGCCCACATGCGGGTTGAATAGCCGAACCACGCACGCACGAGAAAATTTGTAACATACTCAGTGCGCATTTGCTACGAAAGGTGTGAACTCAGATATAAGCACGGTGAATATAGTAATACACGCTCTCCTTTCAAAAATTTTGAGCCTTACCAAGATTTCAACATGCAACGCACTTGTCCAGGCCAAGTTGGAGTTGAGCGTCAGGTAACAAGGCTTTAGGCCTAAGCTAGCTCATATTGCAACGGTAGCAGCCAGCGTAGCTTCAGCATGCATTGCTTTTACCTAAATCGCAGAGACAACGGTCACCTCATGATGACGTGTTTGGAGGAGAAAGGAAAAGGCAAGGAGTAGAGCCAGAGCCGAACCCCACCCCACCACCCTAGCCCAACCACCACCAACCAACTGTTTCTTCTCTAACACGTGTCGCCGATGTAGTGTATGATCATGATCCATATCCGTACTGTGCACCTTGGTTTCACCAAATTTCACCGTTGGGCCACTGGGCAACGTTTTCTTTTTCTAACAAAGTGGTCATGGATCTACCGAGTATTTTGCCAGATTGCCAGCAGCTGAAGCCATTAAACGCAGCATCTTCCGCGTTTTACAGATGTTTGAAGTGGATCCCACGGCCCAGCCCACAATCCTGTTAGATTTTCTTTAACTGTTTGAACTCTGTTTCGTCCGTTGAATCTCGCCCCACATATGGGACCCACAGATGTTGGCATTAACTCCCAGCTCACCCGCTGGTCACTGTAAATTGAACAGACAAAAGGTTGTAACCGCTTCTTAGTTTTCTCCTTTCCCATCAGGGGTATAATATGAAAAGCTTATTTTCCGGCAAATTCTAGTTAAAGTTGAGGGTCTTTCGGTAAATTTACAGGAAGAAATCTAACGTATACTTATTTCTCTTTTTAAGTTCTTTTCCCTCTCTCTCCTCTCGTTCTGTGCGTAGCACTCACCTAGTGAGTAGTGTCTGCAGACTGTGCAGTTCGCTTCTATACAGTAACAGAACAAACTTGGTTATCGTCATTCGTTACCCAATCATCCACCACATATTCTTTCGATCATCGAACGTCTGAGCTTATTGTTCTGCCGAGGTATTTTCGCTTTCGTTAATGGTTGAAACCCTAGATTCGAGCTCTAAAATGGAGCACGAGAGGAGCAAAGCTTTCCATTCGGGTACTGAAGTGAAGAACGAAGTTGGCGTCAGAGCTGAGATCGATACATCGGCGCCGTTTGAGTCCGTTAAAGAAGCCGTGAGTCGATTCGGTGGAATCGGTTACTGGAAACCCTCTCAACATAAGCTCTCTGAAGCTGAGGTTTCTTTCTCTTTTTCTCTTCTTTTTTCCTTTGGTTCCCTGCTTTTCTTGTTTTCGCCCTTAAGAGTAACTTGACAAAATCAGGAATCGAACCAGAAAGCTGGTTGCTCCCGCTCTTAGAGAACGAAGGCTTCTCATTTTGAGCTACTTGTTCAAAACGTTAAATTCTCGTTCCAAAACGAGAATTTTTTGCTAACGTTGGTCGTTAGGGCTTAAGGGAGGAATGTGATTCATCAATTTGCAGAATATAGTTCTTGTACTTTTCTTTAATGACCTCAGTAGGGCTGATTCAGCAACAGTAACTTTTCTAAGAATTGCTGTCAGTTGTTTGGTTTTCTTTATATATACTTGTGTGTTTAATAGGTAATTTATATGAAATGTGTACTCGATAATCTGAAATGTTGGTTATTTAATATGCATCACAAACTGTTGCCTGATGAGTGAAGTACCATTTCGGTATTTGCATACGGTCCTATTTCTGTAGCCACACCCGAGCAACTTCGGGGCTTCGTATTTGTTTAAATTTGATGACTCTTCGTTTCTGTTTCTATTGGTGCACTTATGTCGCTAAACTTTTCTCAGCTGCATCATATGTGCCAATAAATGCGCCCTAGCCCTGATTCATGATGTTTTCCTACATTATATGGTGCTCTTTCTTGTGTTAGGAATTTAGTTGAAACCTATGGAATCTCTATAAGCCAGAAGGATTCTTGGCTGCTATGCTCTTTCAGGGTGGATACCACATTGATGCATTCACATTTTCCATAACATAGTAGAAAAACTAGCCCTGGTATCTTGTATTCTGTTTGTTTATACTTTTTATGTCACTTGATTG
Source organism: Swietenia macrophylla (assembly GCA_032401905.1). NCBI lineage: Eukaryota > Viridiplantae > Streptophyta > Magnoliopsida > Sapindales > Meliaceae > Swietenia > Swietenia macrophylla. Next base: position 3,528,494 of record CP135576.1, read on the forward strand.
TGTGCTGAGAAGTTTCTACCGTTGGCAGCTTGAAATGGAGGAGGTTGATATTGCAAAAGTAGAGGAGCAAGCATCCCAACTGGAGAAAGACTTAATTTTGAAAGAGAGAGAAACACTGGAAGTCTTAAAAGAGCTGGAAACAACCAAAATTGTTGTAGAAGAATTAAAATTGAAGCTACAGAAAGAAGCATATGAGGTCAATGTGACACTTGAGTCAAATACAGGAGATGGAACTGCGACATTTGAGTCGAATTCTGGTAATGAGAATGTGACACCTGTGGTAGAAGAAGCAGAAAAGAAGATCCCTGAAACTCTTGAGGGTGTCAAGCAAGGTTTAAACCCCTGTCCTTCTTCAGCTCCGGGATTAATCCTAATGGAACTGAAACAGGCTAAGTTGAACCTTTCCAGGACCACTAGTGATCTTGCTGAAGTCCGAGCTTCTGTTGAATCTCTTAACAAGAAATTAGAGAAGGAAAGACTTTCGCTTGAGAAAACCCGTGAAAGATTGAGTCTAAATTCCTCAAAGGTATTGTCTCTTGAGGAAGATCTGAACCTAACAACACTAAAGCTTGAAATGGCGAAAAATGCTAATGGTTCTGATAATCCTGTGGATATTTCAAGGGAGCTCCAAAGGTTGAGTTCTGAGGCAGATCAGTTCAAAAAAATGGGAGAAGTGGCAAGATCAGAAGTTTTGAGAGCAATGTCTGACATCGAGCAGACCAAGACTAAGATAAAAACGGCTGAGATGAGGTTGGTTGCAGCCAGAAAAATGAAGGAAGCGGCTAGGGCAGCAGAAGCTGCTGCTCTTGCGGAGATCAAGGCTTTATCAAACAGTGAAAGCTCATCTGGAATTCTCTCACCGAAATCTGATGGAGTAACTCTCTCCTATGAAGAGTACTCTTCCCTTACCTGCAAGGCTCAAGATGCTGAAGAACTTTCTAAGAAGAGAGTGGTAGAAGCTATGCTTCAGGTAGATGATGCAAATGTTTCAAAAATGGAAATTTTAAAAAGGGTAGGAGAAGCTACAGAAGAAGTCAAAACTACTAAGAAGGCACTGGAAGAAGCTCTCAACAGGGTAGAGGCTGCAAATAGGGGGAAGCTGGCAGTGGAGGAGGCTCTTCGCAAATGGAGATCTGAAAATGGGCTGAAAAGGCGTTCTGTACAAAACTCTACCAAGTTTAAGAATCCTTACCCATCTCACCATCGAAAAGATTCTCGTCTGTTTGATGTCAATGGACTGAACATGATCGGCGATGAGTCAACTCCTGTTCTGAAGCCAACCCTGTCGATAGGGCAGATACTGAGCAGGAAGCTTCTCCTGCCTGAAGAATTTGAAATGTCAGAAAAAGGCACTGGGAAGAGAAAAGTATCATTAGGCCAAATTCTCAGTAAACAAAATGGTGATATGCCTTCTACTCGGAAAGCTGAGAAGGAAAATTGTCGCAAGCAGATCTCTGGAAAGAGGAAGAAGTTTGGGTTTGCGCGGCTCTCACATCTTTTGGCAAAGCAAAATAAGAAAAAGAAGCCAACTTTGAACCTGAGATAATGCAGCGGTTGGACTTCCTCAGCTTTCAATCAGTCATCTTAACTTCTAATTTTCCTAGACCATTTCTGGTCTAACTTTACTCAGATATGCTGTTTATGTAAAACTATCTACATTTTCTCAGGCTGTTGTTTAGGATGTTCATGATACTTAATGTGTTATGCCCTTTGCCTCTGAGATTGTCATCTAAGAAATCCTCCCCCCACTTAAATGTTCTTGTACTGTATGTTTGTTCATGAAATGGCTGTGACTAGATTGTATGTTTTATCTATTTGCAGTTCTCAATTATGATTCAGGGACGATCAAATGCTGCAACTAGTATTATTTTTGCAGTGCGCAACGGGGTGTTTGTTGAAAATGTTTTCCGATTTTAAAGAAACATGATAGAAAGAAGGCGACAGAAGAACATTATAGTGTTCGGTAGCGTTAGCTCCAGCGGCCTTGTGAAGGGTCAGCGTGTGATACAACTAGAGCTGGTCTAGGTCGGGCCTAAAATAAAGGTCCGTCAAGAGTTTGGGTTACGTTGGGTTAGGTTAAAATCAGATTCATTATGGATCGATTTGTAACTTTTTTTTCAAGATTTATATATATTCAATTAATTTTTTAAAATTTTTATTTAAGTTCATAAATTTATCCGTTAGATACAACAACAATTGGAGAAACTGAAGGACGGGAACGGCAAATAAAGAAAACATGCCGTTATTAATAAAATACAACTCTTTCTAATAAAATTGATATAAAAATAAAATAAAATAATCATTTTGTTGCTTGTGATCCACCTAATATTCCTCCTTTTATCCGTTACTTGTTCATGTTTAAGTTGTGGGGGCTTGTAATCCTTCCGATAACTAAATTACAGACAGGTCAATCAATGTCGGCTTAAATTTCAGCCATTCTGATTCTGACACGTAAGGATGACGGTTGAGTCCTGTACAAATAGACAGTCCTGCTTACCGCAGATGAGCTAAACCGTTTGCATAGATAACTTTATTAAGCGCCAGCGGCGCGACAATTCCACGCAGTTTGCCCAATCCAACACTCAAGAAGGAAATCAGCTTCACATTTCTCCGTCTCCCCTCGATTTTGCAGAGTCCCAAACGCCGGCTAATCTTTAGCAAAGGTAGAAACTTTTTGGATCTCAAGCATGCCGATTTGAAACTGCGACCTGCAATAATCCTTCGAGTTTCAGCTACCTAACAAAAATTTCCTTTTTTTTTTTTTTTTTTCCATCTGTTTGCTGCAACCTTTGATTGCTCTTGTTTTTTTTCTTTTTTCTTCTGTACTATTTTATCGTTGTTTTCTTTATGTAGCGTCCATATAAGAATATATCTGCAGAATCGGATGCTTGAATAAGTTTCTTAAGAAATAGTTTGACCGCTCCTACAGCTATTTCCCTGAGATGATGAGTGCAATTGAAATTTTATAGTAGACTCTACACCGCTCTTAGGTTATTTCAGAACAATGGTAGCTTGAAATTTGTGCTTATTTCGGTATAAGAAGCTCATTAATATCTTGCGAATAGATGCCTTGAGAAGCTTGTTGTGAAGGGAATTTCAAATTTGTGCAAAATATATGCAATTATATAACCTGTTACTTATGATTAAATATCTAAACTGCATCTTTTTTCCCTTCGTGCAGAATATGAACTCTGTATTGCCTATATTAACATGAGATGGTATTAATCAGTAATTTCTTGCAGTAATTATTACTCTTATCTTATGTTCTTCAAATAGTTTTCAATAGAGGTGTGCCTCTTGAGCGATCCAGGCACTGGTTAAAAATATCTGACCACAATTTACTCAATGGTTCCTACAACTGTAATTTGTCATCTAAATATATGATCAAGCTTGTTTTCCATTATAAGGTGCTAAAGCTTGTTTTAAATGATTGTTCAGGTATCATGGAAAGGAGAGTTGGGCTGTTACTTCTTGTTCTGTTGGGTACTAGCTGGTTTTGTGATGCCAGACAACTGGAAGAACCTGGGTTATCTGGTAGGAATATGGACTAGATATATATCAAGAAATTGATTCGTTAATTTCTGATACTTTCATTCTTTGATTCCTAAGAGAATTCTTTGGGACAAAATAATTAATTTTTTATATGGTTGGTCCTATAATCATGTGTTATGCTTCTTTCCTCTTTTGGTGAGGATAAGTTTTTGGGGACAGATGTTACAACTATAACAAAACAGTTGTCTTTCTGATACGATAGATTCTCTTTATTCTTTTTCTTCATATTAAATTTGCTGAAGTATAGTTTAATTCTGTGCTCTTATCCTAACATTGACTAAACTTCCTTGAAACCGGAGTTTTTTGTTCTTGATGTCCAGCAAAGCTGATTATATGTTTGTATGTATTCCTACTTCACCATATGTAATCCTGCATGACCCTGTCATATGATTAAACAAATAATAAACTGTTGCTACTGCATATGAATTGTAGTTCAGTATTTATTGCACTTGGACATGAGAGATTTGAATGCTTATGTCCTGTTCATATCCTTATTTTGAAAAATTGTATGCCAGCAATACTACTTGGGATGGCAAAGGGCTTCTTAACAAATTTCTCGGGCCTCTATGTCAAATTGCAGATGAATTCAGAACTTGTCTTGTTTTTTAAAAAAAAAAATATGTTCTAACTTGTCTGAGGTGCCCAGGCTTGTATTCGCCACCTATCGCTATCCTTTTTCTCATTTGCAACATATCAGAACAGGAGTGGTGGTTCACTGTCTCCATTCTTATCCACTCGTATTCTTTCATCCTTTTCTAATCAATTATACTAGTGGGCTATGCTGAAATATGTGTTGCAAGTTAGTTTAGTTGTCTCTTTGAAATATAGGCAATTCCCTTCAATTGTAATTTCTTTCCATGTATTTTAGAGAGACAGTGCATGTGACACTAAATATTTGTAATTTTGCGGTTACTTAAAACTTTGGTATGCTTTCCAAAAAGATGTGCTCACATGATTTCTTATTTTTGATGTTTTGAATTTGTAGTGTACCATGTGTAATCCTTTTTGCATTTATGAACTAAATGATCTTGTTATGTTAAGAATATGTAGTTTTACGATATTCTAGTTCCTTGTTCAGTTATGCAAGCAAGCAAGCAGGAGCAAGAAAAGGAGAGTCAAGCCTTAGGAGAAGCAGCCGAAAATGAAAATTTGTGCACATTGTGTGAGGAATTTGCTGCCAAGGCAGTTGATTACTTTGCTGAAAACATGACCCAAACTGAGATCTTGGACATTCTTCATAAGTCATGCTCTCGTTTGCGTTCTTTCGAGCATCAGGTAATCAGTGAACTTTAACACAGTGGATATGTTTGGTGAAATTAATATTTCGTGGTTGCAGTGGAGGACTAACCAATATCCCAAATAATGAGCAGAATTTTCATCAGTCAATAATTTTTCTTTTTTTCTTTTCCTTGAGCACAGTGTATCACTTTGGTGGACTATTATGCTCCTCTCTTCTTCTTGGAAATCTCCACTGTGCAACCCACAGATTTCTGCCAAAAGATCAACCTCTGCCAACAAGTGGCAGCCTTTTCTTCACAACTCCGTGAAGATAGCTGTGGGCTTTGCCACCGTGCTGTTTCAGAAGCGTTAATCAAATTGAAAGATCCCAACACACAGGTTTGTTATTTCATCGTTTGCCACAAGAACGAAAACAATATGATATTAGCTATTTCAGCTGCGAATGTTTTTTATTTCTTCTTATTCACACGTGGCCTTTTTTACCGAAAAGCACTTAGCATTAAAGCTAAATATTTAGTTTTATGAATTTTTCTGAGACATATAACTAGTGCTTAAGAGTTTGCTTAGTGAAATCATCACAATAACAAACCCATGTAGAGTAAGACAATTATGATAATCAGGTTCCATATCCATGCATATATCATATACAAAAACAAACATTTGGTGCACACGGGATTGAAGAAATACATTTCAATCATCTAAAACTTAAAAGAGTAAGGAAAGTGGTGTGAGCCTGCAATATTTGTCTATTCTGGGCAAGAGGCAATTAATATGGGCATTTTTCATGCAGTGACAAAATGCGGAGGTTGTGATGTTACTTTTAATTTATATAGAGAAGAAAAAAAGATTATGTGTTGCACCTATATTGTTTTTCAGTATGCATAATTTCTTGCAGATATCCTGAAAAATTCTACTGATGTTATCTGATTTAGTCTTTTTCCAGTAATATATATGGTGATGTGTCACATATTACATTATTCAAGAAAACACTGAACTATGAAGTCCTATTGCTAACAAAGCAACTTATGTTCTATTTTTTTATTTCATGCCAGCTGGAGATACTTGAGCTGCTTTTGAAGGGATGTAATTCCATGGAGAACTATGCGAAAAAGGTGAGAACAATTGAAGAACTTGGAATGAAGGTTTTTTTTTTTTTTTTTTGTCTGACTTTGATTAATCCCTCAAAATCAGTTTATGGACACAATCTTCTAGTCAAAATAGAGATTTCAATGAATGGTAGATGTATTGACATGACAAATAACCAGCCCAGGTGGGATTTCATTGTGGGGTGTGTATCAAACTTTATACCATTGTACTTATTAACTATTAAATTTATCACTATGAGAAAGATGTATTTGGTATCTTTTCAGGATAGATAGTATTCAATATTACGGTCCCTTGGAATGCTATTTATGGATCCTAATATTTTGCAACTCTGTGGCAGTGTAAAAAGATGGTTTTCAAATACGGGCCTCTAATCCTTGCCAACACAGAGCAGTTTCTGGAAACAAACGATGTATGCACTCTGCTTCATGCCTGTAAATCATCAACACCCGGCGGTATCGGGGAAGCAGCAGAAGTGGTAAATGTATTGGCGGACTCCTAAACCGAGCCACACAATCATTACTGGAAAGAAAGTACAGGCTTTATACGCAACACATTCGTCTCATAGTGTCCTTTCACTTCAGCATTGTTTGTATAATTCTGAAACGATTCCGATTGTTCTTGCCATGAAAAATTGTAGGGTCTGGTAAACAAATTACTTATAGAGAATTTGAATACATTATGAATCCGTCTATCATTATTTTGGCTAATAATTTTATTTTACAACAGTAATAAAACTTAAAAGCCGCAGTCCCCATTGATCCTTGTCTTTTTCAGTATTCTTATTTCTCCAATTGGGTTCGGGGATCTTTCTCTGATGAACCAGGCGATATGATATTGAGCACGTGTGAAAACGGGATGAAATTAGAATTGTCTTTAACTTCCTTGAAATTTCCTGCTAACTGTTAAACCGCAAAAGTCTCTGTCAATGTCATGTCTTAAATTCACCACGAGGGGCTACGTGGCCAATGGTTGAATGGCTTCTGAAACTCGCATCCGTGGAGTCTTACGGGACATCATTGGTTATTGAAGATGAAGTTGCGTAAATGGTAGCACCAAGCGTATTATTCTATAATACAACAAAATTAACTCAATTCTCACCATTAATCATTCCAAAATTGTTTTTATTTTATTAAAATATGAATATTCGAATAAAATACATCATAATTATATAAAAACTTTTGGGGAGTAATAGCTGCAACCACCTTAGTTTTATAACTTGCTTGCGGCCATAGCAAGCAAACCATTTCAGCAACATTGAAAGGGCACAAGTGCATATATTGTCGCCTTTCAACTTCTAAGAATCATTCCAAAGAAGGGATTAGTCATGAATAATACATTAAATATAAGATACATTTGAATTTTTAATATTTATATTAATCATCTTAAATTTTAACGTTTAATAGAAAGTCCCCTCTAATCGTTTAATGAAATAATCTTGTGCAATAACAAATATTTGTTTAACTTTCAAAAAATGATGATTTTAAAATTATTTTGTTATTTATTTTATTAAAAATTATAAATTTTTTAACACATCACATTTATACATTTTTTTGTTCATACGACGGTATAGATATTTTTAAAAAGAGTTTTATTTACCATTAAATTAAATAAATTTTAAATTATATTTATTTTTTTAAATTTTTTATATTATATATTTTATATTTATGTTAATTATTTTAAATTTATATTTTATTTATTTTAAGTTTACCTTTAATATAGTTGAACTTCTTATTAACTGATATAAGATGCATCATTATATCTATCTTACTCAAGTCGTTCTAACGAATATTATTATCCTTGTAATGCATATACCTCGATGATTGGAATGGTAATATTGTACTCTGACTGGTCATTCCATTATCGAATTTCAAGCTCTATTTGGGTCCCGGAGAGAACTCCAGAACTATCACCCACAAACAACCAAAATACAAAAATATTATTGCGTAGCGTGGCATAATCCCAACTGATTGAAGGACACGTGTATGACTCTAAAGCGGTGTCTGTCATATACAGTGACCAGTGAAGGTAGCGCCTAAAGCAGTACGAGACTTCATTTTCACAGGTGGCGTGTCCTGATTGGCTACAGTGGTCACGGGAAGTCTGCCCGTCATGATTACCCAGTTCAGGGACGAAGCTTCATCGTGCGTAAATCCAAATCAAATGATCACCTTAACCAGCTATTAATTTAATCAGATGCTATATGTTAGTCCTTACAACTGACAGGGGTATTATTGTAATTTCGGTTTGAAGCAATGGAATAATGATCGTTAAAACGCAGCGCTTAATCCTGCACCATTTAAACCTTCGTTCGGTGGACCTCAAGCTCACTGTCATAATTGCTCTCTCGTTTCCCCGCCCGTATCGTGAAGATCTTACGCACCAGTTGAAACAGTATCGTCTCTCTCTCTGTCCCTCTCTCCTTCTCTCCCTCCCTTTGTTTTATATATATATATATATATATATATATATTTTACAGAAACCAGTATACTGCTGTGATTTTCACAAGAAGTTTCTGAGATTCATACAATTACGCTGTGCAATGATACAGCTTTCACGTAATTTATTCATTTCATGAATTTTTTGAATTCGTGCTTGGTGGCATGGAATTATTGCTTAAGAATGGGAGACGTTAAGCTGTGTTTATAATTTTCCAAACCTGACTGTGGTGAATTGTCTCTTGTTGTTAATTTCAGTGTCTGCTCCTTCAAATAAAGAGCGTAATGGATTTTTGTTGTTGCTCTTCAGCTGTCCAGCATGTAATTAACTTCCCATGTTTAACTTTTTTGTTGGTTTGGGGAAAATATCATTTATGTGATGGTATCTGCTATTAATTCTGATTGTTTTGTTCTTTTTCCAGGTTAGCGTCTCAGATTTTGGAGCAATTTGAAACTTCAATCTCTTATTGGTGTGCTGCTGTACGATTACACGAAAAGTTTGATCAGTAATTTTTACCATAACCTTCAGTATTCTCTACAACAAAGCCAGGGAATGCTGAAAGATGTGTTTCAAAGTCGAAAATTACTTGGTTGAAATTGATGAAGGTTTAGCTCCATTTCAGCTGCACTTTTTTTGTCCTTGATGAGTATCAACAATTAACTCGCACCACGTTGCAGCTCTCGGCTCAAGTATGGTCAGGTAGTTGAGAAAACGTGTCATGTTAAAGCATGATGACTGTGAAGATGGTTAAACTTGTATTTTCCAGAGATCAATTCTTGTCTTAGATTCGATTATATCATTTATATTGCACCTGTTGAGTAAGTAGCTTTTCTTGTGTATAAAGATTATAACTTGGAATGGACAGCAAAGGGGGTGTATTGATGCAACGGTATGAATTAGGGAGATTACTTGGCCAGGGAACCTTTGCCAAGGTTCACTATGCTAGAAATCTTAGAACTGGCATGAGTATGGCCATTAAGATTTTCAACAAAGAGAAGGTCTTTAAGGTTGGGATGAGTGATCAGATTAAGCGAGAAATTTCTGTCATGAGATTGGTTAGACACCCGAACATGGTGGAGCTTTACGAGGTTATGGCTAGCAAAACCAAGATTTACTTTGTAATGGAATATGTTAAAGGTGGTGAGCTTTTCAACAAGGTAGCCAAAGGTAAGCTTAAGGAGGATGTTGCAAGAAGATATTTTCAACAGCTGATCGGTGCTGTTGATTACTGCCACAGTAGAGGTGTTTGTCATCGGGATCTAAAGCCCGAAAACCTTCTGTTGGACGAGCACGGGAATCTAAAGGTTTCAGATTTTGGATTGAGTGCACTTGCTGAATCTAAGCATCAAGATGGCTTGCTCCATACAACTTGTGGGACTCCTGCTTATGTTGCTCCTGAAGTGATCAACCGAAAAGGCTATGATGGATCGAAAGCTGATATATGGTCATGTGGGCTGATCTTGTATGTTCTACTGTCTGGCTATCTCCCGTTCCATGATTCCAATCTGATGGAGATGTATAAGAAGATTGGTAAGGCAGAGTTTAAGTTCCCTAAGTGGTTTGCCCCAGAAGTACGCAGGTTGTTGTCAAAGATCTTGGATCCGAACCCAAGTACAAGGATATCCATGGCCAAAATAATGGAAAATCCCTGGTTCCGCAAGGGATTAGAGAAACCCATTATATCTGAAACAGAAGAGAAAGAACCGGCCCCTCTAGATGCTGATGCATTTTTTTGTCTTAATGGAAGTAGCAGCAGTACTGTGGCAGAGTCAAAGAATGAATTGGCTAAACCTTGCAACTTGAATGCATTTGATATCATTTCCTTCTCTTCAGGCTTTGACTTGTCTGGCTTGTTTGAGGACAGAGAGAAAAAGAAAGAAGTGCGCTTTACATCCAACAAGCCTGCCTCAACCATAATCGCTAAGTTGGAAGTAATTGCTAAGCATCTCCGGCTGAAAGTAAAGAAAAAAGATGGAGGGTTAATGAAAATGGAAGGCTCCAAGGAAGGCAGGAAAGGAGTATTGGGTATTGATGCAGAAATCTTTGAAATCACTCCATTTTTCCACTTGGTGGAGGTGAAAAAGAGCAGTGGAGACACACTAGAATATCAGGAGGTGATGAAACAAGAAATAAGGCCAGCTCTTAAGGACATTGTTTGGACTTGGCAAGGAGAGCGAAAGCAGCAGCAGCAGCAACAATGCCAAGAACAACTAGCAGCATTGCCGGAGCAGCAAGAGCTTCAGCCTTCTCATGCACTTCCATGGCAGGTTGTTTCCACTCCGGATTCATGACAATTATATGGTTAATTGTAACTTATTGGTCTGTTGTGTTTATCTTCCGACTGGAAATATATTGAACTGCTGTATCTTTCATGGGTGTTTTAAGGCATATGAACTTCGACTATATGATTATGTCCCTTCTTTTGATGCATTTATGCTCAACCCAACTTTTTACTGTTTCTTCATGCTGAGTTTGTTATTAGATCAAATTCCTTGAGTAGAGAAAAATGCATGGGTTTGATTTGTAATTTCGAACCCTCCAGGCCACCTTAGATATTATACCCCAAGTTCTCTAGTTATCAATCTGTAGAATTTGACAATAATCTTTGCTTATTCTTCAAGGCAGTTGGTTTAGTTATATTTTCGTTGCCGAATCTTGTGCAAGGTTTAGAGCTCATCACAAGACGTCGACATATTATTCCTTTGGTTTAGTAGTTCAGGATTTCCCACAGAGCAATCACTAAATTCTTTGGGGGATGTGGACAGGGTTTATTACATGTCCGAAAACTTCCTCGATGGACGATGCATTATGGCAATTTCGTCCAACAACCAGTAACTCTTCTCTTGTAATTTTCGTACGCCGTTGGGGCAAATCACTAATTAATTCAACTTGGTGTCTACAAGGAGGGACCAGCAAGCAATAAAAATTGACAGGACAGGAAGATCTGCCCGAATACTTGAGCGACAAAATACATAACTCTGAACCAGTCTTCACCGGCTTTACCGAAAATATTGGAAGATGGAATGGTTGGTTGCTCCTTGCTCGCGGGGTATACGTTGACGTATTCTCGGATTCTTGCAATTCGGTCACACATAAAATAAAATATAAATTTATATTAAATTTATAAATATAAATAAATAATATTATTTAATAAATTAAAATTTTAAATTGATTACAAAAGTCTGACCCATAATGAACAGACTAATTTTTTTGTATTATTGGTAAATATTTAATCCATAACAAATAATAATTATAATATAAATCTTCTAAAATGGTAAAAATAAACAATATAAATTAAATAAATTCATAATAAATAAACTTAATTATGATAAAAATATCATGTGATTAGATATATAAAAATATCACGTCTCACGTCTAATAAAATATAAATTAATTTTAAATTTATAAAAATAAATAAATAATAATATCTAATAAATTAATTTTTAAATTAATAAAAAAAATACCCAACCAGCACTAACACTTAATTAATAGGTTCTACAGAAAATTTTGGTCCACTGTATTAAAAAGGTATGTTTGTTATTTTAATATGTTTATTTAATTTTAAAATATAAAACTATATTTTTTATTTACTAAATAATATTTTATAAAAAATTCACGACAACTCCGAGAATATTTATATCAGTTTCTATGGTGGCGTATGGACGGATAGGTACCCATACATGCGAAGTTAAAGTCAAAACAAGAGAGTAAACACGCGGTCTACTTTGAACATTTCAAAATCGGACAACGACACCTCGTCTTAGTCTTAAAAGGCTGCCTTAATCTTTGTTTAAACTTAATCAACGGAATCAACAGACAGACTAGCACATTAGATCAGACGGCCAAGAGTTCAAACCTTTGAACACCATAATACTAGTACAGCCACCAAATTTTTCATTGCCAACGGCTGTGAAAAGCAACTAGGTGCTTAAGTCTTAGCTTGGGACTGCTATGCTCCTAGCCTTCTACTGTGCTTTCCGAGCACAAGAACTGTCAATTTGAACACCTCGATTTTCTGATTTTATCCTAGAGTAGCTTGTAGCTTCAAAGCTACCACTACTAAATCCTAAACATAACCTAAGGCCAAGCAAAGCATATGAAAATCTAAGCTGACCTTACCTTGCCTGGTTATCGGCATCCAAAAATTAACAGAAGATGGCTGAAAATTCAGATCACCACAACCCACTACTATTTCGAAAAGTAGAGGGGAACGAGGCTCTCTGAGTTCCAGATTGATCTTCCAATTTAGGGAGGGGGCTGCATGAACTTGAAGGAAAAGAAAGATAAGAACTAGGTTGTCTCATTGGATATCCAATCAACTCATGATTAGAAAGATATGTTAAAAGAAATTAAGAGACATAACATACCTAGCAGCTACCTGATGCACAAATGAATGCAAACGATGTGTATACCTATCCAAGCTATGTAAGTAAACGTCAATCTCCCTTATAAAGTAGAAGAAGGAAGATACAATGTGTCCAGTACTCTAAACTCTCCCCCAAAAAGGTTAGTTGCCTCTTGTGGACAGGAGGTGTATTTTAAGTCCCTCAATACTGTCACTTTGTCCTTTTCAATCAAACGACCAAAGGGACTGTACATCTGGGGTGTTACGAAACAAACCCCCAATATGGGGCCTGGAGATAGAAGACTTTCCAGCAGTGTCCCCTGTTCCCTGCCCTGCCCAATCCTTTCTGCAGAGAAACACAATCAGAACAAGAATCAGATAACTGTTCTGAGATTTTAAACAAGAAAGCAAAACAAACTATAACTAGGAAGAACATATGACAAACCAAAATGGTCAAAACAATCTGAACAAATTACTATGATGCTGTCCTACAAACATGCTCATGTACCATCGAAGATGAACAAATAACAGAAGAAAGATCAATCAAGCTCCCATAAATTCCCAAGAATTTGAGAAGATGAACAAAATCCATTAGACTAGAAAACAATTCAACCCCAACAAACTCACCAATCTTAAATCTGCAGAATAATGGAACAATGTAGAGGTATGAGGGGATTGGATTTTGATTGGCTTAGATACCAGAAGTTCAAATAACAGGGAATGATGCAAAGATTTATTTCATAAAAACTATAAACCACACAAACAAATTAATCTAGTTTAACTAAACGTATCCATCAAGGGATCTCTAAAGTACAAGATATTTGACCTGGAATACTCTTTATTTCCCTATTCCGCAAAAAAGGAAAAAAAAAACAAAATGATCGTTTAGCATTCAATGCATACAGCTGCCTTCTTAAAATAGAATCTGAAATTGCGTGCGATATTTGCAAAACCTAAACAAAAGACACATGCTCTGAGGACTTCACACCAAAGTTTCTCTAACATAACTGTTTCCTCCAAAAGAAGGTTCAGCTGTAGACTACAGCTCTAATGTAATGTCAAAATTGTCAGAGACATGACAACTTCAACCTAAATTTTAAGATCACAACTGTTATAAATTTAAAACCACATCATCAGGCATTGGGTGAGAAGAATTAGTAATACTACTTCGCATATTTCCTAACCTTTTCATGAATTGATTACTATTCACAGCTGAGAAATCCACATTCAATAGAGGGAGAGAAAAAAAAGAGTTATGCATCCAGTTTATTATGGAAGGTTGACTTGTTCTATGATACCGATTGAAACCATCTTTAAGGTTTTCTTTACTCCTTCATTAAAGCATTCAGTATCTGCTGTAAATCTGAAATCGTATATTTTTGAATCATGAGGTTTAGAGAAGAATAAACTTAACTTGACAAATACCCTAATATCCAAAAATAACAACCAGGAAATAAATGTTGATCTTGTTTGTTATAATTTCCATCATTCTGGAACACAAATTTTAACTACATCATCTTCAGCAACAAGAAGCAGCATGATTTCCTCTTCTTCCCTTTTCCCTTTTTGCCGTTTGTTCTTTTAAAAAACCAAGGCACAGAGTAGCAAGATTAACATAGCAAGTTTTTTAAAGTCAGATGCACTCACTTGGACCAACAATTTGCTGGAGAACTCTCAAATGAATTGTTGGTTGCAGATCCGGTCAGACTCCCAAATTTCATTTCATTTTGAGTACCGTCCTCCACTGGGTTGATTGAAAAGTGGTCACTGCTTGACAATGGTGGAAAGAAAGCATTCTGCATCCATGGATCATGATCAGTTGAACCAGTTACAGGGCTAATGGTCCCAACATTCTGGCCACTACCGAAAAAACCCTTCTGAGGAGAATGAGTACCAGGAAGGACAGGGTCCTCTTTTGTGAACAAAGATGCCATAGTTTTCTGAGATGAAGGATGCACGAAATCTTCTTTGTTTGATCTATTCCGTTTTGGGGGTAAATTCCAGGCCGGTGGCCCACTTACCATGGCTAGACCTTCCTGCCCAAGAGGAGAACTATTCCACATCTGCCATGTTCCCTTCTCATTTGCATTTACATCCTCCATAGGAAATGCATGCATATCTTGAGCCTTAGGTGTACTTGGAAACCAATTAGAACTGTTATGCTTCTCATCAGCTACTCGCAATCGTGACAGTGGAGACTCAATTGGAGATGGCTTGCTGCCTTCAGAAGAAGAGACACTCTTTAAAGCATGAGACCTGTCCAATCCAATGTCTGTTGTAAGACCAGTCCCCAGGTCCAGTTGAAAATTATCAAGTGATTCAGAAACGGGTCCGAGCAAGGATATTGGATCAGGATCATAGCATGGATCTTCAAAATGCTCCATCTCTTCGGGTATAAATTCATGAGGCCCATCTCCAACTCGAGGTAAAATTGGTTCAATTACAGGAGAAAAACCTAAACTACCGCCAGTGGATACATTCGGATAGCTAGATAATGTAAATGGTGATGGCAGCCCAAAATTGATAGGATTATCAAATGTCTGTATTGATGACGATTGAGCAGGTAATGGTGGGCTTTGAGCTTCTGTTGAGAACTTTGGATTTGGTCTACTAATGACATTGGCATTTGAGGTTGAAGGAACCAACGACGAACGAGTAAATAACTGTTGCCACGATTTTTTTGGAGTTGTCCTTGATTGTGGCTCAGAGAGCACCTACAGTAAACAGCTCACTGTAAGCTTTACAACACTGTTATTCTTCTTCTATAAACATTGTTATAAAATACCCCAAAAACTTGACCATAGATCACAATATTCAGCTTCTGAACTAGATCATTAAATGAACCTTAGTTTAGAATAAGAATACACAAGTTAGATTTAATAAACAAGGAAAAGATATCAGCAAATCGGAAAGGATAATGTTGAAATATTAAAAATATCAACTGACAGATTTGCTGGGAACATGCATGGAAAATAAATTCAAAACAAAATGGGATAGCACATATTCTCTGTGATAAAAAAAATGCATAAAGAGAAGCTGTAGCAAGACAACTTACTACACGGCTGATGTTTTTATCATCTCCATTTGGTATTTTCCCAGCTACATGCTCAGATGGATAAAAATCTTTCTTAAAAGGAGAGTGGTGAAAATGATCCGCAGAACTGTTAGATTTGTTTTCTTTAGCAACAGCAGGAGCCTTTCCGAAGAAACTACCTCCACCAAAAGCTTTTGAAGAAGACAAAAATGTACCCTTCATTCGATCCAGGTACCTAGTCCCGGCATTTAGCCGGTTATAATTATTTGTAGAAGCATTTTTCCCACCATGACCTGCTTCCGTGCCATGGCCCTTGATAATATCTGCACCAGATTTCTGATGCTCACGATGATCATTCTCACTCTTTTTGTCAAAGTCACATTTCTGCTCGTTTCCTGCTCTTTTTTCTAGTTCTTCTGCATCAGAGTTGCTCTTACTAGATCCTTTGTCCTTTTCTTTTCTTCTTTCCTGTCGCTTCCTTTCTGCTTCCTTTTTACTATCTTTCTCCTTGAAAGTGGGCGAAGTCTTGCCATGCTCTTTTTCAGCCTCCATTTTTTCATCTCTCAGTCTCCTACGCTCCTCCACCAACCTTGCAACTTCCTCCCTCTGCTTTCTCTCTTCTTCCTCCAAAAGCTCCTTTTCTAACCTAGCTTGTCTCTTCTCTTCAGCTTTTCTCCGTGCCTTCTCTCCTCTACTTTCATGATAATTTTCCCCGTTCTCACCCCTCTTGGCCAGCAAACCCCTATGTTCTGTATCAGAAGAAGCATCTTCCCTTGATGAAGTAATTCTAAAAATCTTTCTCCAAATCCATCTAATGCTCAAGAAAAAGGATGTCAACAGCTTGCACGAAAAGATAACAACACCAGAATAAGATTTTTCTGCCAAGCAGTTCTCATCTCCTCCAAAAAACCCATTCCCATTCTTCCGCCAATAGTTAGACTTCCCAGCAATAGGCCCAGACCCAGCAACCCAATTTCCATTCTCTAACCAGTCCTGCCCACACATCCACCCATTCTCAGACCATCCCTTTCCATTCAATATCATTCCACCCTTTCCAACAAGATCCTTAATAATCCCTGAATTTGAAATTCCCATACTACCAGGTGGCACAGGCAAATCCAACACAGGTCTCTTCGAAATATGCCCACAATATGAGCACATAAACCGTCCACCACCAGGGTTTTGATCCCTATATGCAGTCAAGCAATTCCTACAACGCCTAGTGGCAGTTTTCCTCAGCTTATGCAATTCAATAGCCTCAAATCTCTTCCTCTCCCTGAGCTGTGCATTTCTACGCACACGCCAAGCTGATAGCTGGGGCATCAAAATCTCATACCAAAAAAGAGTAACCAGAAGTACAAAAACACATGCCAGCCTTGGCGATGTTATTTCAAATCGAAAAGCAGGTGGCAAAATCTGAGACAAAGCCCATAGCCCTATAAGTGGAATAACTAACCAAGGTAGCATCGTAGCGACCCGGCGAGACCACTTTTGAATCACACACAATATACACATTATCCCCTTAACCCGCACCTATTGTATATTATATTCAAATCAAACCCCAAAGTCTTAACAAAATCCCGAATTTTCCAGTTTTCCCGATCAAAAACCCTAACCTTAACTTCTTATCTTATCCAAATCAAATATCGCTTTGAATAAACCCTAATTGCTTTCACCGGAAATGAAACCGTTGCCAACAAGAGAAACCTAATCCACCATTAATAATTTCAGCAATCAATTGGAAAATGAATCGATTAGGGTTTATAGAAATGAAACGGTGCCGTAACGAGCTCAGCGCTTCGTGTCAACCGAAGGGGTTAGGAGTTTCGAGACTTACAGATTTGGAATCCATGGCGAGATAATAATATTAATAAATAGAAATTGAACTAATTTTCGGTGACGATTTGAAACCGGCATCCCGGGTCGTATCCGCCGATTCTTGTCGGTGCGTTCGTTATTGTTTGTTGTTTTTGCCAGCAAAGAAACAGCGAGAGAAGAAAAAGATAAGAGAGAGGGTGAAGAAAATGAGAATACTGTGAGAAATCAAAATATATCAGCAATATTGAACCGAATTATCTGGACCCGGTTTAATGAACCGGGACGGTTTTGCGACAAGACTTGTACGATGGAGACTTGGCAGTCGTTTAAGGTAATTTTGTTGGCAACTTGGGGATGAGCGGGCAGGAGTACGACATGTAGTTTAATTAAATCATTAATTAGATTTTGCGTGAGAGATTATTAATACAATTAAAATAATTAGTTGCTAATTGATCTTACATGTTTGAGACATGGAGACAGATATGGTTTCTTACATGAATAATTTTCGTATTTTTAATAGTTGAAAAATAAAATGTATTAATTTTATTTGAGTCCCTAAAATTTTATAAAATTAAGAATAAGGACATAATTTATGATTTTTTTGTGTAAGTCCATATCAAATGTTAGATTACCTTAAGCGTTGGAAAATTAAAGAATGAAATACAAATTATGGTCCTTAAAATACATAATAAAATATTAAATTTAAAATATAAAAATAATTAACGTAAAATTTAAAATACATAATATATAAATTTTAAAATATAAATACAAAATTTTAAAAATTAGTATAAAAATTAAAAAAATAAATAAATATATTTTATGTTTAATATTTTTAAATTAAATTCTTATAATATTGTGATGATAGGAAACAAATTCTAGAGAAAGATTGTGTGCATTTAGCCCACGTAAGGGGTGGAGTGAGGCTTTCTGTAAAAATGAACAACGGTCGATCAAGCGCTAGAGTTGGCTGCTCAGACAGCAACTATTTTGATTCTTAAAGAGAAATTGCTACCTAAATTTGGACATGAGGGCTTCCAAACGACTAGGGATGTCACTCGGCTGGCCTGTTAGAGCTCGAACAAGAATTACGCCCAGGCAACCTACGGAGATGTCGACACAGAATTGGGCCACAATTCAGCTGAGTTAAGCATGGAACAACCTTAAGAAACTTCAGCCTTTCATTTCATTTATGCAATAAGTGGAAAGGCAAGGGGGAGCTTAATGCTGCCATTCTCTGTGATCTATTAAAAGGGTCCTACAGCTTTTAATTATTAATAAATTTAAATTCCACATATGATGTGACAAGTTTCAGAACCCATGTACTGTATGTATGTATGCATGTATTTTTCCGATAACATTCATTCGGATGACCACAAATGGCAGGCTAAGAATAGAAAACTGGTGCAGAATTAATACATTTTCAACAACAAATCTGTCACATTATTGGGTAATTTCTGCTGTCACGTGGTTGATTATTTATGTTCATTTTCTTCTAGAATATTGATCATTCTCCTTGCTTCATGAATAAGCAAAGACCGTTTAGCAATCAGCCAAGCTAATTCCGTGTGTGATTTTGTGATCGCTTGCAGCTAGCTTAAAAGGTCAAAAAGTTTCCAGTGAAATCCACTGGTCCTGTCTCAAAACATGCGTATATTTAGTCAATTGAAAATTAGCAGATTAACAAAGAATCATGATCCCAAATTTACGCGCAAACGATCCACTCGTTTATATTCCATTAAGAGAAAGTGAAGACATCACAACCAGGTGATCATGTCACAAACTGTAAAGCAACAAATCGATCTGGGAATCATTTCTTGAAGACCTTCCGAAGTGTAGCCATGTCTAAATGATAGCTCTATCGTCTCGTACATCACATAGAAGTGAAATTTAAATCTTTTCAATAGCGTTAGAACAGCTGACACGTAGGGTTAGTTGTGGTTTTAAAATTTAATTTAAAATTAATTAATTAAATATTATTATTTATTTTTTAATTTAATATTAAATTTGACAATAATTATATTTTATAATTTTGACTTTTCGCCCCCTATAATTCAAATACTCTGCTTTTGTTTTTATTGAATGACACACGAAAAATTAGATTTTTTTTTTTAAAATTATTTTAATATTTATTTATTATTAATATAAAAAATTAAAAGATAATATTTGTCCCCGCACAAAACAGGCAATAATAATCAACATGCTGTGCAATGCATGGATCCACGTCAAATGAACATGCATATGAGATGAGAGGGAAATCTTGCATGCATGCAGCTCCATTTGGTAAGAAGGCAAATTCCAGTACTTTGTCTCCTTTCTCCCCGACTTGTAAAAACCTCTCTTTTATTTATATTTTTGGTAATAACATAATGATATGCAACCGTGTTTATCTTTTCTCTCATCTTAATACTGTGCGGACAACGGACACCAATCATGATCCGAATTTCTGCTCGTGATATGTCCGATCTTGATCGTTCATCTCGTTGTAAAGGTATCTCAGCAACCCATTAGATATAGCTTTATTGTTAAAAATAGGAAACTGATTACTTTAAGGAATCCTTTATGGAGTTCTGGCAATGGCGACTGTACTAGAACCTGAGAAACGTTCTCTTTCGACAGAGGTAAACTCGTTTGTTGCCAACATCCGAGTTGGTAAGTCATTCAAACTCTCTGAGAGAAACACAAGATTCACGACGGAGCTGCGAGCCGGAACGACGACGTTCCTCACGATGGCATACATCTTAGCCGTGAACGCCAGCATCCTTACTGATTCTGGTGGCACCTGCAGCATATCTGATTGCTTCCTGCTTTGTTCAGACTTTGATATTCCTCTTGCGAATTGCACCGGTCCAACCTACCGTATCATCCAACCCGACGAGTCGTGCAAGCTTCCTCCGGTGAACCCGGGTTATTTGAACCGCATTGATGAAACCCGTAAAGATCTCATTGTAGCCACCATAGCTTCCACTCTTATCCGCTGTCTCATTATGGTTATATTTGCAAATTTGCCATTAGGTTTAGCCCCTGGTGTGCGGTAGAACGCTTTCTTCGCTTACACAATTGTAGGGTTTCATAGTTCAAGTAACGTTCCATACAAAAGCGCCCTAACTGCTATTTTCATCGAAGGCTTCATTTTTCTCTTCATATCAGCAATCGGGTTACGAGTGAAATTCGCCAAACTTAGTCCGAAACCCGTCCGAATCTCTTCTTCAGCTGGTATCGGTCTGTTTCTTGCTTTTATCGGTCTTCAAAACAATCAAGGTATCAGCCTTATAAGCTATATTCCTTCAAATTTAGTCACTCTGGGGTGCCTGCCCCAGATCTTCTCGGGCATCCCTAGCCCCAGTTATAACGGCAGTCAACGGCACCGTCAGTTTGCTACCAGAAGGATCAACGTCGGGTGATATTATGTGCCTAAACAATCGAATGGAGGGTCCTACATTTTGGCTTGGCTTGGTTGGTTTCATTATAATTGCTTACTGCTTGGTCAAAAACATCGAATGCGCTATGATATACGGAGTCATTTTTGTAACGGCGATTTCATGGTACTGTAACACATCTGTAACGGCATTTCCAGACACAGCGTCGGGAAATTCCGCTTATCAGTACTTTAAAAAGGTAGTTAATGTGTACGGGATAAAGAGCACCGCCGGGGTCCTCAGCTTTAAGAGCATGGGCAAAGACAGTTTTTGGGAAGCTTTGCTCACATTTTTAAACGTTCACATACTGGACACAACTGGCACCTTATATTCCATGGCCAGATTTGCTGGTTTCACAGACGTTAGCGGCGATTTCGAGGGCCAATATTTTGCTTTCTCCTGTTACTACTTTCCTCGAATCATCAACAGGCATCAGAGAAGGCGGAAGAACAGGACCGACGGCTTTAACTGTGGCCGGGTAATTCTCCTAGGCGTTTTTCTTTACCCGTTTATTGGCGTCAATTCCATCATGGGCAGTAGGGCCACCGTTGATTTTAGTTGGGGTCTTGATGATGAAATCTGTGGTGGAGATTGAGTGGACTGATATGAAACAAGCTATTCCTGCATTTACGGCGATACTTTTAACCCCGTTGACATACTCAATAGCTTACGGTTTGATCGGAGGGATTGGAACTTACATTGCTCTGCATGTGTTCGATTGGGTAGAAAATTTGTTGGGAGGAATCGGAATTGGGAGAAGATCGAAGAGCATAAATTTGCAGAATGAAGCAGCATCAACCCATGCAAGTAACAATGGCACTCAAAGCCATGATAAAAACACTTGAAGCCTAGGGTTTTAGCAAATGTACAGCAAGGACTCTCTTTAATTTTCAGGTGTATTTTTAACATTGTATGACAATACTACTTTGGGATTGTGGCTGGGCTGGGGTGAAGTATCAATCATGGACCACATGAAGCTGCACGTGTTCAGGAAAAGCCACTGATCATGGACCACATGAAGCTGCACGTGTTCAGGAAAAGCCATCAGTGGCTCGTAGTTGGCTGATGCTTTAGGCTCAATGGGATGATAAATTGTTTTAGCGGGCTGATCTTTAGGCTCAATGGGATGATAAATTGTTTTAGCGGGCTGATCTTTAGGCCCAATGGATGACATTCTGTGCATTAGAAAGGGGATGTAAATGATAGAGAAACCACTGAAAGATACTTTATACGCAACCTTAAATTTGATCAATGCTTCCATCGACTCGTATGATTGGTGTGCCTACAATACAATCCAACAAAAACATTCTTAATAGTTCTCTCTTGGGACATGTAACGAACACCTGTCATGGACGACTTAACTTGGTCCAAGCTTGCATACTTCCGTAAGCTTAAAGATGTGTGGAAGCCAATAAATAAAATGACACTTTGCCAAAACGTGAGAACACAAAGGTCCTAATCTATTTCTAACCCAATTTGTTCAAGTAGTGTGCCCACAATTCATTACCTTTTTTGTCTAAAAGCAAAAGCAATACAAATTATTTGGGACACCTCGGCACCATAATTAAAGCTTTGCAAGCAACTGCATGACACCCGCACGTTTTTCTACCTTAAAATTTACTTGGCACGTACCCTGTTGGAGTCATGAATTGATGCTCCTTGCGCCTACTCCGCCTACCATACATAATTTAACCAATATCTGTCCACTAAATTAAATCATGCTATGCTAATCATTTCTTTAATTAAACTTGATACTGATTATAGTAATAAGTATTTTGATACTAATCACAATAGTAAGTATCCAATCCAAAAGAATAATCAATTAAATAAAAATAACTTGTCTTATATATAGACTTAATAGACTTTTTCTTAACCAAGCCATGTAAATCTTCAAACTGAACTCAATCGACTTCAGATAAAAAACACTATCATCACTGTAATATGGATCATAAATAACTGCAAAAAAGAAACACGAAGTCTAGTTAAAGTTCTTCAGATTCAAAAACAAACGACTAACAAGTTTCAAGATTGGTTATGTTTGGGATGAACTGATGCAACGCAATTCAACCACCGACCACCATTTTTTTTTTTTTTCAATTGAAGAGAAGGATGCATGAATTTTGAATAAGAAAACAATGTGGCCTTTAAGAGGGTTGGAATCTGATAAAGACTTGCAACTTGACCTATCAATCCATTTCAGCACTTATCGCCAAAAATCATTGAACCTGGTGCAATTTTGTCTAGTTGCCAGCTTCACTGCCATTGTCCTTTCCTACTATATTAAAAACTACCCATTATTCAACCGTCTTGTTAAAATCGTTCAATTACGAATCTTCAATTGTTGGATTCTCTGAGATTTGAAGTTTGATTTGTAACTTCATGCGAGTTTAAAGAGATCGAGACAGAAATCAAATAATTAATTAATTCGAAATAAAAGCATGGTAATTTTTCATTTTTTATTTTTTGTTCAGGAAATTCATAGAGTTTTTGTTCCGGTGCAAAAATTCCAAATAATTTCCGGGCAAAAAACAGATACATCAAACCCGGTATGTGCAGAACGCATCCTGGTATTTTTGTTCCGACTTATCGGAAATAAATAATCCCGATACGCATAGAATAGTGTTTCCAAATCTAATTACAAAATGAAAAGGGTCACTGCGAGACGCCGGCAACCGTCTCTTCCGGTTGATATATCAAGCCACTGAGCTGGGGTCTCAGTTTATCTTTCCAAATTTCTTGGCTTGGTCCGACTTCACTCTCCCACTTCTTAACATCAACGATAACTAGGCTGTCCGTTAACCGGTAAATCTCTATAACCATAATTAAATTACCGTCTTGTCCCTCAAGTTTTGCCACCCATTCCTTCTTTGTCATCACCATTCTTTCGTCCTCCACCTCGGCCACTTCCTCCACTTTCTCTAAAATTTTATCGGGCTTCTCGGCCGATATGAATCTCTCGCTAGCAAACGATATGTCGTTATAGTCATTGAACAGACCGGACAAATTGAAACCGGGCGAGAATGATATTATATCGAAAGCGTTTAAATGTTTCTCGTTGTCGGTGTTTCCCAAGTCTTTCATGAAATCAAAATCTTCAGAATGGATCGTTCTTTGCTTGTAATCTTTTTTAAACCACGGATCACTAAGAATCTCATCAACGGTGATCCTTGTATCTGGATTCGTATCAAGCAGCCGATTCAAGATCCGTTTAAGATCAGGAGACGTCCATTTCGGGCACCGATACTCGCCTTTATAAATCTTTCGATACATGGCCATGAGATTCGGATCATTGAACGGTAAATAACCGGCGTTGAGAACGTATAATATGACGCCGCATGACCAAACATCCACCTTCGCTCCGTCGTAACCTTTCTTCGCTAAAATCTCCGGTGCCACATAAGCCGGAGTGCCGCACAACGTGTGCAGCATTCCGTCAGGTCGGATCTGGTCCTTAACGGCGCTGAGCCCGAAATCCGAAATTTTTAACTCCCAGTTCTCGTCGAGCAGCAGATTCTCCGGTTTCAAATCACGGTGAAAAACTCCTCTGGAGTGACAGTAACGAACGGCTGAGATCAGCTGTTGAAAGTACCGACGGCAGAGCTCTTCACTAAACCTTCCTTTGGAAATCTTAGTGAAGAGCTCGCCGCCTTTGGCGAACTCCATGACGAAATAGATCTTCGTCTTCGTGGCCAAGACTTCGTGCAGTTTCACAACGTGAGGATTGCGCAGCCTGCGCATGATAGTAATCTCCCTCTTGATGTGCCCCATCAAACCTCCTCTAACGACTTTTTGTTTACTCACGACCTTAATCGCCACACCCTGACCGGTACGAACATTTCTGCCGTGATAAACCTTGGCGAAAGCTCCGCAACCGATTAATTTCCCGAGCTCGTATTTTTCGAAGAGGTTGGTTCCCCGCGATAGCTCGCCGGTAAATTCAGCCATTATTACCTCTGGAGCACGAACTTCCGTTTCATACAAACAGTTCCAAATATTCGCGTGCGGCGACTGCGCATCAGCTCTCCAAATTCCAACCGAAACAAAGGTCAGTTTTTAATAAAACTCAAAAATTCGAAAGTCGATTCTCTGTTATCGTTCTTGTCCAAAGGATTTCCAACCTGTTACAAAAAATTGACCGCCGCATAAGCGGAAAATGAACAGAAAAGAAACCCAAATGAAAAATGAGAATTTGATTGGAGGTAGAATAAGATGACAGAAATAGGTAAACAGAAACAGATGCCACAGCTTATCATCAGTTGGGCCACCTATTATTATCGAAAAAGGAGAGAGAAAATGGGGGCGCTTTTTGTTATTTTCAACGTGATTAATCAAATTTGATGCTTATTTTTGTACGAAAATGACGTGAAGATGAATGGCGTCCATCCACGTTTCAGGGTTGCTTTCGTGAAAGAATGGCAGTCGTTGTTGCTTTCTTACAGTTTACCAGGTATAATCAAAATTCTGTTTATTCATATTACGAAATTAAATTGCATTTACTCCTTTAAGTAGTTGACTTTAACCGAGACGACCTTCGTCATCATTAATGCTTTAACCACCACAGATCAAATTCCGTTAATAAAAACGATGTCGTTTTGCAAAAGCCTGGTCAATATATTACTTAACCGTACGCATTTGCTGTACACTCTATCATTAATGCAACTACGCAGTTGCGTTGTGGTTTCGGTCAGTTGTCTGCATCACTAATTCTCCTAACAGTTTCACATCATGCCTTGAGATGGAATCCAACGGTCCAAATTATTTTGGGTGACTTTGATCAGTGTATTTGCATCTCGATAGTGCAGATCGTGGGACATTGGATACTTATTGAAGGGTTTATTGTACTGTACCTAAATTATTTGATTCTTTTCATATTAAATTATCATTTTTATTATTGGAAAGAGAAATTTTATTATAATTTTTCAAAAGATTATGAGCAAGTGTTGGCGAATATTCTGATTTTTCGTGGGAACAGAATCTTGCCACGTCATTATTTTTATTAAATTTAAAAGATTTCCAATCCGATGATGTCAGGGTGAGTGTTCGATGATTGTTGCTATAATTTAATCCTACGAACTAATTTCTCTAATCTTCTTGATGTAACCAGTCCTAAAGCGCTGCCGTTTTATTCCGAGATTTCACCGCCGCCAACCTTGTGGTAAAAGTGAAGTACAACTCTGTAACTTGTTGTTACTTGAAAGAGACGACTGAATGAACCGTACAATCAAAATCAAGATAAAAGATTTGTCTGTTGCGTAAGTTTTCAAGAGTACACGTGGGTGGTCCCTTTTGGTGGAGCTCACACTTCACTGGATTTAGAAGATGAATTATCAAATCAGTCCCTATAGTTTATATAAATAGTATCTAAGTCTCTAAATTTAACACTTGCATAAAATTCGTCCTTACAGCAAAAGAGAACTCTAATGATTAAATGTAAATAAGCTGGGAAGGAAATAATCAAACCAAACTGATATTTAGATGGATTTAAAATTATATTTTAATTTTAAAAATCAAATGATTATCAATTCAATTTTATTTGAACTAATATACTTCAAAATTTTAAAAATTTTATTTATTTAAATTTTTGATTAGTTTAATTTCTCTCTCTCTCTCTCTTTTTTTTTTTTTATAAAAATTGTCCTTATTTGTTCTCTTTGGTGTATTCAAATAGAGGTTGATAATTCTGATAAATTTAAAATAAATGCTAAAGTTAAAGATTAATCTGTTATTTTTATAAAATACAGGGACTCACTTTAAGAAAGGGAAACATACTAAGGAAGAATTTTGTGTTAATTAAGACGGAGACCCATGTGGATGACGTAAAACTGTGGGTCACATGGCCCTCAGGATCATTCTCATGATCTTTGGGTGTAAATTATGATTGATAAGTTGGGTGAAAACGTTCGAACTCTAAACTGCAACCACTGATATCTTATACGCCATCCTTGGCCATAAATGATATCTTACACACATTCTTCATTGGACAAATGAGCTGTGTTCACATTATTGGTATAAGCATTAATGATCATGATGGAACCTCGAGGCTGAAGCAATGATTTGAGTTGGGTCGCTGCAGGAAAATTCTTATCCACTGGGTCTAAAAGCAAGATTCAAATTCAAGTAAGGGCTTGGGTTGTAATATTATTCTTTGTTTTGGTACAGCCCCTCTACTCTTCTCCATCACCGCAGACAATTATTGAATCCATTTTGGCGTTTGCTGGGTCAGTAAGTGAATACTGGCTGTGCTTCGTGGGGCTGCAACAAAATCATATTTTTAGAACAAAATCAGAGGTTTTAAATTTTGAATGTATAATTATGAAATTTCAAGATCCAACAAGATGGAATCATCCATCGTTGTGTTTTGTGTGTGCCCATTGAATCATCCAAAAAGTTGTCCATGCTCCTGAATGTTGTCAACTTTACAAGTCACCCGGAGGACAAAAAGGTTTCGTTCTGATTGACGATTACAATGTGTTCGATGAAATAACCATCACAAATCAATAGGGTTGTTTCTCTCAAATTCTTATTCGCAGTATATTTTTTTAATCCACACTACCACTCAATTATTGTCCACGAGTGACGTTGCAGCTTTCTCCTTCCGGATTACGTGAACTTGGCTCGTGCTTTGGATTATTCTGGCGCTGCCAATTAGACATACTGCACGAGGCAGCCGAATCCTGCAAATAATTGAGCGATGTGAATGCTAAAGGTACTTAATACAACTGCCACCTGTCTTGTTTAATTACCGTCTGTGGCTTCTGTTAATTTCCAGGTTGTTCGAGCAAATAAAAATGACAATGTTTCTGGATAGGGTAGGAGACCTTATTGAATTGTAGTCGTGTTTTGTAAAAATGCAAACGACCTGTCGTCATTCAACAAAAATTAGGTGATAATTAATACTAATTTTGGTTACGTGATGAACTTTCTTGCACTGGTTAGAAAGAAGAGTCCCTACTACGACCTCATGCAATTTTATTTTATTTTATTTTTTAAAAAATTTGAGCCAATAATTGTTAATAAAAAAATTAAATTATTCATTTGTTAAATAATTCTCGATAAAAAAAATAAGTTCTTTAATTATTATTATGTTTTAAGATAAATTTTAATAATAAAAAAATATTTATTTTGATTCAGCCTTTTGGGTAGTGTTTAAGGTCCATTTATAATTTATTGTAATGCTTTTGTCGTCCAGCTCAATCTAGCCCATTCTAATATAGATTGCACTCAAATTTCCACTTAATTGAAGACAACACAAGGATTGGATGGGCTGGGCCATCATCAAAATATATTGTCTTTACTATAACTCCATGCATAAGAGTTGGGCCAATGTTAGTTCATTATGTGAGATTATTAGAGATATGAGTTAGTGTTAAGGTGTTCTGTAAATAGAAATGGTAATTTTTTTAGCCCGTTTGGGACCCAACTCGACCCATTCGGGTTGAAAAATGAGTTATATTTAACTCCGTTTTTGTAAACATCCTCAGGAATGAAAATGGCATTCCATCCTTGACCTTGACCTCCTAATCACAGAGTTATTGTATGGGCAGGAGAAGAGAAAAGTCTTAAGTGAATCCGTATAATATGGTAAAATCATCTATTGACAGTGAGTCCAGTTGCCATCCCTACCTACGAATGACTTTTTTCCAAAACAAGCCGTACCTCGGACGACACAAACAGGCACCGGCAAAGGCATTGCCCCGGTTGTCTTGGAATTTGTCTTCTATCCCAGTCCCAATTCTAAGAATGGTGACTCCGCGGACACAAAACCTTTTTAAAAACTCTTCTTACAGTGAGCAGAGATGGAATTTTTTTTAAGAAACTTTTGATTCCACCTTCTTATAACAAATGGGGACGTCCACACTGGAAAGAAACTCAAGAGTATGTATATCGAACTTTGGATATATGGTAGCTTAGTACCGATGAAATACTTGTTTGAGAGTTTTGGTCGATATGTTGCCTTGCAGGGTTTGGGGTTTCATCTTGCATGCAGTGGACTATAGCTGTCGTATTTTAAATTAATGGTATCCTCTGAATGAAAGAAAGGCAGAAAGGAATGGGTTGGGTTAGGTTAGGTTAGGTTAGGTTTGGTTGCACGTATAGCTTAAGCTTTCGGGGTGAACCAGTTGTCACATAGTTTGCGTATGCTATGCAAGCAAGCAGTAGTTGAGTGACTTGTGAGCTATGCAACATTGCCTTGCTTGCCGTCGTTTGCTTAATTGGAAAGGCGCTTTTTGAAACTTCAAAATTCATTTTGTGCCCGTTTTAATCCAATAAATAAATTTTCTATGCACATTTGGATGCTGAGTAGTAGTGTAATTTTCCTTCTCTCCTTTTCTTTGCTTCATGGGAAAGAAAGAAGGTCGGGCAACTTCTTGTGTAAAAGGCAGATCATTTGATTATACTATTTTTTACTCTTTACCTCCTCGTATTTTTATATTTTTTGTACGTATAATTAAAAATATAAATTAATTTAATATTATTTATGTCATGTTTTAGTATTATTTTAGCATTAAAATTGTCCCAAAGTTAATGCCCTCACTTCGCGAATTCAATGCCAAGGTTGAAGAAGTACGAGTGCTTTCTAATCCGTTCGAAGAAGATTTCTTCAGCTGAATGCATGGTCAAGTGCTAGGAAAATTTTGTATTGCAGTGTTTTATAAGCAAGTTGAACAAGCCTTCAAATTCCAAATGCCCATCATGCATGGGCATCTCCTTCAAGAATTTAACTTAAATTATGAAGTTATATAAATGTATTTCCTTAATTAAAAGTTTATTTGAGATTGAAGTGTTAATTATTTTTAATTTCTATTTATATTTATTATGAGATAAAAGTATTATATATATATATATATATATATATATATCAAGTATTTAATTGGCAAATGCAATGAATAACTTAAGCATGAAGTACTTCTTTTGTTTTCTTTCCTTTAATAATTTCTCCTTTCTCTTGTTCTTTCTGCCTTTGATTTTGCTTTATTACATCAAAGATTCCTTGTTCGTTGTCCTTGGGACCTGCTTGATAGAACGTGTGGATGCCCATAATTAATACTCCTAATGCTTTTGTCACAGAAGTTAATGCTCCTAATGCAGCTTGATTATGCTGCGTGAATACTGTCTGTCAGCCAACATATCTACATACATAATTAATATCCCTTGAGGTATGGTCTTTTTAAATAAATAATCCCTGGCAAAACCCTAAAATATACATATAATGATTGAAAAAGGTTTAGCTTTAGACTGTCCTGTGTCTTTTGTATGAGTCTGCCATGATGAACCAGAATTATTTAATTAATAAAAAAAATATATTTATTAAAAAAATTAATTTTATTATTTAATTATAATTTATTTTAAAATTTTATCAATAAATTTGATTCTTTTTTTATTAATTAAATAATTTTATTATATTATTATAACTAATATACCAGTACAATCTTAACTTAAACTTTTTCAAACATTTTCGTAACCATTAAATCCAAATGATCAATGATTGGGTACCTAATTACATGAGTGAACGCGAAGCTCCATTAATATTTTATTTGGTTGGTGAAGTGAGTGAGTGGAGAATGATTACAAGAAATAAATTTGTTTGTTGCAGTGGTGCATCGGCATTCCCTGGACTAATAATTGCTGTTGGTTACGGACGTATAGGAAAGATCAGAGAAGGAAAAGTGTTCTTTAACATCCTGCCTTGCTGGTTGGATATGTATTCATGAATTTATAATTGCCATGTGGATGGATGTAGTTGATGATGACCACCCAGCCAGCTATAACAAGTCCACAACCACCCCATTACCCACTGTTTGCACTTTACGTGCACGGAGGATCTCCCAGTGCGTCCCAGTTCTTCTAATCATCTTGTAATTAATTATTGTTTAACTACTTAATTCATTAATTAATTGTCTGAATGACCATGCACCTGCCGGCTAGGCTGCTAATCCTGTTAGTGTTTGCTGAGACTTGGTCTAATGGTTGATATTTTCTACAGGAATTGAAATTGTCTAATTTTGTAAACGGCCTGCCTTCCCGGAACATCCGGAAACAGTCAAAAGCCAACAAATTAAACATCCTGCTGACTCTTGTCTTGTACAAATGCTTCTGTTCAATCAATAACTCTTTCATTTTCCAACGGACTATCCGATTTCTCTTCCTTTCCCACCAATCATTCATGGCCGTATCGGCACAAGTTTTCCCGCCAAGGAAACGGCGGCCGTCGGCCAGTGCATTCGTATCGCCAAAACTGTCCGACCTCAAACTCGTCCAATCTCTCCTGATTTCATCTCATGAAATCTCGTCTCTCAAGCCGCTGCAATTTCTTCTGAAAAGAAACTCGCTTTCGATCATCCGCAAAACGGAGCTTTTGTCGGTGTTGTTCGAAGAGCTTCTGGGCAATCGTATTCTTGTGTTTTCTCCATCAACTCTTCTATGTTGCGAAGAAATGTACATAGTTTTGCAGAGAATGAAGACGTTGATCGAAGACTGTTCGAACGGTAGCAAGATGTGGCTGCTCATGCAAATCGAGACGGCGGCTAACAATTTCCACGAGTTAACGATGGATTTATCGACTCTGTTAGATGTTTTGCCGTTAAAGGAGCTTGATTTGAGCCAAGACGTTGAAGAAGTTGTTGCTTTGATCAGAAAACAATGTTCGTCGCGAAACAAAGGCAGTTTCGTCGACCGGAAAGATGATCATCTACGGCTAAAGGTATTAACGATGCTTGATCGAATCAAGAAAGCGATCGTCCCCGATCATTCCAGGCTTAAAGAAATATTCGAAAGCTTAGGTTTACGGGATTCTTCGGCCTGCAGAGAAGAAATTGAGAGTCTCGAAGAGGAAATACAAAACCAAATTGACCAAAAAACAAAACATCTGGTTGTGGCTTTGATCGGACTCATTCGTTACACGAAATGCGTCCTTTTCGGAGCGTCGACGCAGAAATCGGATTCAAGGCGACGGAGGAAAAAATCGTCTGCGGAGGCGAATGTTCCGGCTGATTTTCGGTGTCCCATAAGTCTAGAATTGATGCGAGACCCGGTTGTTGTGGCGACGGGCCAGACGTACGATCGACAGTCGATTAGTTTTTGGATTGAATCTGGACATAACACGTGTCCCAAGACAGGTCAGCCTCTGGCCCACACGAATTTGGTGACTAATACCGCTTTGCGGAATCTGATAGCTATGTGGTGCCGCGACCAGAAGATCCCTTTTGTATATGCGGCAAGTAACGAGAAGGTTAACGGAGTTGTCGCAAATAAGGCGGCGTTAGAGGTCACGAAAATGACGGCGTCGTTTTTGATTAATAAGTTGTCAACTTCACAGTCAACGGAGACAGCAAACGATGCCGTTTACGAGCTTCGCGCTCTTGCTAAAACAGACTCCGATAGTCGCGCTTGCATTGCGGAAGCTGGAGCCATCCCTTTGCTTGTCCGGTACTTGGGTTCGGATGCAGGCTCGCGGTTCCCAAATCTCCAAGTCAACGCCGTTACAACGATCCTTAACCTTTCAATTCTCGAAGCAAACAAAACGAGGATAATGGAAACTGACGGAGCATTAAACGGCGTTATTGAGGTGTTAAGATCCGGTGCCACCTGGGAGGCCAAAGGAAACGCCGCCGCAACTATATTCAGCTTATCCAGTGAGGCCGTACACAGGGAAAGACTCGGGAGGAAGACACGTGTCAAAAAGGGATTGATGGACTTAACTAAAGACGGGCCGACGAGTACAAAGAGAGACGGTTTGATGGCTATTTTGAATTTGGCGGGAGATAGAGAGACCGTTGCGAGTTTAGTTGAAGGAGGAGTGGTAGAAATGATATGTGAAGTAATTGACATGTGCCCGGAAGAGTCCCTGATGATACTGGAAGCGGTTGTGAAGCGAGGCGGATTGGCGGCGATTGCGGCAGTGTACAGTGCAATCAAAAAGTTGTGCGTCTTGTTAAGGGAAGGATCCAATACGACAAGAGAGAGTGCGGCGGCGACTCTCGTAACTATTTGCAGAAAAGGAGGGTCAGAAATAGTGGCAGATATTGCAGGAATGCCCGGAATTGAGCGAGTGATATGGGAATTAATGGAAAGCGGAACTTCAAGAGCGAGAAGAAAGGCGGGGACGCTGTTGAGGATTCTCAGAAGATGGGCTGCCGGATTACATTCTTATAGCTCTACAACCACCGCGACATCTGTGAATTCTTCGAGAATAGAATTGCCAAGCTAACACTTTTAGCTGTAATTTTTTTCCCTTTCTTCTTCAATAGTAAATGTGAGTTCTTTCAATTCTCCAGGTGGGAATAAACTTTAGAATATCTAGTAGACTGTTTCGAACTATATGGCTAAATGTAATGACTCGTCTCAGGGAATTGTGTTTGACAGTTTCTATAATACAAATTGCTGCTGAGTAGGGTGGCAAAATTTCTGCAGCCTTTCTTCTAAAATGTAATGATTCGCAATGACTTTCCACCGTCTTGTTGAATTACGCGAAATGTTTCTTCATTTTCCGACACGTCTGAGTCTCGTGTTTCACAAATCACATGGGCCAGCGGCTAAGCGACCGCCAGGTAAACGATTTCTAAGGTTCGGTGCTAG
The DNA here is from genome assembly GCA_032401905.1 of Swietenia macrophylla. Lineage (NCBI taxonomy): Eukaryota > Viridiplantae > Streptophyta > Magnoliopsida > Sapindales > Meliaceae > Swietenia > Swietenia macrophylla. The sequence goes on from CP135576.1 coordinate 3,562,017, forward strand.
TTGCACTCACCGACGCGAAAACGTGTTACAGATTTACAGTGTGAGATTGTCAACAAAGAACAGTGCTTAGAGATTTTAAAATGTCAAACACACTGAGGTGTTCATTTCAGAATAGATGTCCCGAGAAAATGGCTGCAACAAAGAAATTTCAAACGCTGACTTTCCCCTTTATAAACAGAGGAGAAGAGAAACAGTTTTTTCAAAGTCTCTACAACATCTTATATATTGCTTGAAGTATCTCACTTTCTTTCTTCAATCAGCCCACCTTATTTTCCTATACATTCCTCTTGCCTCTGTCATTATTTTATTCTGTGCAGAAATTTGAGCTTGAATTCTATACGTCAATGATGGAATTAAAAAAAGTGGACCGTGCCATTGTAGTTTTCGTATCTGTAATGGTCATATCCCAAGCTTGTTCTGCCAGAGTACTCCTAGATCATTTTCTAGGAAACCTTGCCCCCTCTCAGCAGAAACCTCAAGTTCCATCTGGATTTCAGTTTCTAGACGTTAATCATCCGCGCTGGTTGGAGGAACCTATGAAGAAATTTGAGTCTGATCAGTCTGATATTCCTGAGAAAATTGTCGGAAAATACGAGACGTTGTTACTCAATTTCCTCCCCAAGGGACAAGTGCCACCCTCTGGTCCTAGCAAAGGGATCAACAAAAATGTTGGTTGATCTTATTTCATTCTTTGAAATTGAGTGTATGGAATTTGTTTTATAGATTATGTAATCATGAAAATTTTGCAAATAAAGATTCTGGCATCTACTTTATGAATTCCTTCCCTATTCTGATTTATCTATGCTATAAATTGTCACCGGGAACAACATTACTGGTCCAATCTGAGGTTTCCTAGCTGCAACAATGTTCCCATTCAATTCCTAGAACTAGGCGAAGCTATAATCGGGACTATTTCCAGGAAGACTTAATCCTTTTGGGTCTATTCAGAATGCTCCAAAGTAAAGTTTTCCAGGATCAAATATTTGCACTTTTGTCAACATACATGTTCAATCAATAGGAAATGGACATTCTGATACTTTTATGGGCCAACTGTGGCTCAGTATGGCACAACTTCTGGGCTTAAAATTTCAAAAGTTGACTCTCATTGCTTATGCGGTCCTTCCAGGCCTAGAAATCGGTTAACAGCAAAGCTGATTGCCTGAGAAATATCCCCTCTGGACAAATCCTGGGTGCGCATGCCCATCTCTATCAGAAGAATGTTCTGGCTTGGCTTGCTTGCTTGCTAGCTATCAATTAACTTGACCTGCGTGAGTTTTTAATTCTCTGTGGTTCAAGATAAAAACAAAGTATCATAAACTACTACATCTTGTACGCAAGACGGAGAATTCATTTGGTCCCCATTTTAAGCTGGTTGCTGATACAACACGCCAAGTAAACCTAACATCTCTGATCCACTGAAGGACTGAGAAAGTAGGGGACCGATTGAACTGAGGTGCACGATTAGGCTGGGCCATTTGCGTTTTAAGGTGCAAATACAATAACAACACAACGAGTAAGAATTTGCACCAGCCAGCAATTATTGTTAAATTACAGCTTAAGCTAATAGATAACAGTAGCATTAAGTAATCTTTACAGATTTCCACGTCTACAATACCAAAATCATCAACGATTCCATAACATGCAATTTCTGCATATATTTGTCATAAAGTTTACCCATTTACCTTACAGTTGTCGGATTGCACAAGTCTTTGGTCACCACGTTACAGAGATAATAGAACATCACCACCAAATTCATGAACTTGGCTCTATCCACATTGTAGCACATCATGTCTTGCATTACCTAGTTGATGATCAGAAATTTCAGAAAACGATAGGGTAAGCATCTGGCATCACACATCAAACTGCGGTTTTATTAGTGATTTTCACTCGAGTTTCCAGGGCCCCTCATGGTTTGGTGACCCATCATATTCTTTAGCTCCTGTGTTGATTCTTTCTGCCCAGTTATTCAGCCATACTTTCCAGGTTGTTTTCATTTATGAGGGCACTGTTGTCCTTTGGCAATAGAATGAGATGCTACTGTCTGGTAATCGAATACAACATGATTTACGAAAAGAAATACATATAAGTTCGGACAATCAACGAAGAACTTGAGAAGTGTCACAAAAAATTTGATGAGGATACCGTAAAGTGACTTTGTGTTGTAAAATCGGTAGTGATGGGCCACAGAAAATTTTCTATGTTGAACACACGTAATGCAGAGTTCCAAAGAGCTTCGCAATTTCAAAAGCTTCTCCTTTAATTTTCTGTCCTTATGTTCTCTTTTCATTTTCTTCTTAAAAGCATGAACCAAAGTGCTGGCAAAGAAGCAAAAGCACATTGCCCATTATTCATCCAAAAAGACGAGCAAATACAGGCCGAAAGGGAAAGAAAGGATTGAAAGCATCAAATGTTACACATAATTTCCAACTCCTGCTTTTACAATAGCAAAAGAGGACCCAGTGGGGCTCTTTATCAAAGGACTAAAATGTGAGCCACGTAAACAAAATCATGGAAGAAGAACACTGAATTAGCCGTGGTACGAAAACACAGAAGCTGGACATCGACTGAAGCAAGCAAATGCAGCAGGTTTTTTTTTTTTTTTTTTTTTTGTTTTTAAGACCGGAACGATTCTTCTTTCAATTTTTTATATTTTAAATTTTAAGAATTTAATAATACATAAATATAAAAAAATAAAAATTTTATTTTTATTTTCACTCAATTTTTTAACATCTTTGATGAAGTAAAAATTAATAAAAGATTAGTAGAAGATTTTGCCCTTTTTTTTTTCTTTCTTTAAATTGTTCACTCCTCAAATCTATTGTGAAACCTCAAGTAATCCCGGTTATTAAAATAAACAACACTTAATGAATGATAATAAACGAACGAATTTGGGAGTTGGTTGGGTGATTTAGGTGTCATTAGCAGAAAAGACATTTACCACCTGGCCCATTACTTTTACTTCTCCTTTATGCCAACTCTTTTCTTCTTTTGTGGACCCAATCCAATCCCTCGTTCAATTTCCTCCATTGATCCGTCTTCCGCACTTACTTGGTTCTATATATTCAACATTCATCGTTGTGCTCCTCATATTAGAGGAAATCAAAAAGGGTTAAACAGTTTGAGGGATTTCTATTTCGCCTTCTGATGGGTAATTACAGGTTTAGATTGTCGGATATGATGCCGAATGCCTGGTTTTACAAGCTGAAGGAGATGGGCAAAGCAAGAAACCATAACAGCGCCACTAGCAGCAACAAGAAGAAACAAGCGACAATGTCAGTTTCAACAACACAGGCAGCAAAAACAATGCAAACCCATTTCTCTCTATATCCGAGAAAATCATACTACTTCACAAGAGAGCTTATTCCAGGTGAAAGAGTTTACAATTCTCCAACAAAACCAAAATCAACGGAAATCCATTTTCCTGACCCACCAAGAAAATCATCCAAACAGAGAAGAAACCGGAGAAGGAACAACAGGTCTGCTCCCAAGCTTGTTAGCTCCTCTGTTTCTGCTGGCTGCAGCTGCCGTGCCACCATCTGGACAAAATCTGAGTCTCCGCCGGATTGTTCTTCTTCTTTGTCTTCCCCACTTGATAGCTCGCCGGAGCCAGAGGTTGAAGAAGATTGCATTCCTGAATACAGGTCAGACCGTGTCCTTGTTACAGAGTCATTTGATAATATGGTGGCTTGGTCAAGTTCTTGTGGCTGTAAAGTCAATTCTGATAATGCAAAAGACATCGGTGTCGATGTGGGTAAGAAAACTGTAACTCAAAAATGTGACATTAAGCTTGACGGGTTTGATAGTTTATCTGACCTTGACCTCCCTCCGATCCTTACTAAACCTGCTAAACTCAAGGAAGAAGACGAGGAAAAGGAAGAAACCAACGAGCCGACTCATTACAGAAAACGTTCAGCTAAATTTGAGGAAAAAAATATGTGCAGTTCATTATCTGTTAAGCTTCTTAAAGAACAGAGAAACACTACCAAAGAACACAAGTCCAGTCCGGTTAGAAAATGTTCTGGTAATTCTCCTGGTGTAAGGCTCAGAATGAATTCTCCGAGAATCGCGAGCAGGAAGATTCAGGCTCATGGGAGAAGAAGCAGTTCGTCGAGTTCGAGTTCAAGCTCGCGGAGGAGTAATTTATCTGACAGTTTGGCTATCGTCAAATCATCGTTTGATCCTCAGAGAGACTTCAGAGAATCCATGGTGGAGATGATTGTGGAGAACAACATCAGGGCATCCAAGGATTTGGAAGATTTGCTGGCCTGTTATCTCTCATTGAATTCTGATGAATATCACGAACTGATTATCAAAGTGTTCAAGCAAATCTGGTTTGATTTGACTGACATCAAACTGAAGAAATAATTTCTTCACCATGGACAAAGATGTACATTAATTTAATTTTTTTTTTATCCTCATTTGATGTTAATAATCTTTTGTTTAATATGTAGTTGAGCAAAATTTGACTATGTGCTTAATTCTTCAGATCAGCTGAATTTCCAATTTTCAGTGTTGCAAGTAAACAATTTCTGAAATCAGATTCAGAACTGTTGTAATTGTAAACCTTGCTTGCGTTGCTCAACAACATAGACTGGATCGGAAAATGAGGCAAACAGAAATTCAGTTCCCTTTCATCACATTGGAAAAGGTGAAGCTCTGCTCAATTGCCATTGCATTTTTGTTTTCACTCGAACCTTCAGACAAAACAGGTGAACTGCTCGACCCAACATCACTGTTCGCTTCTATTCTCAGCAAACCCAATTTAGATCAACTTACTTCCTCAACACATCTCCAATGTCAATCGAATTTGTTTAATGTTAAAAATCTAACGAAATTAAGTGTACAGTTGAACTTGTGGTGCTATTGTGAAGGTGGGGTTTTTGTACCTGTAGAAATTTATTTTTGCTTTTCCGAAGAGACTAAAACGACAGAAATTGAGGTTTCTGAATACAAGTACTTGCATGCTTTGAGACCAACTTGGGAAAAATACACTAAACTATACAAATAGATAAATCGAGGGACCCTCAAGTCACGTACAAAAACTGACAGTCTCATTATTTTTCTTCTTCTTTTAATGGACTTCTGATTTTTTCTCCAAAAGAAGATCCTCTTTCAAGGACAAACATTCATTTTTTTTATTTAATCTTAATTTCTTCGCATTATCTAAAGGCCTCTTCTCTTCTATCTCTGGGCAGTATGTCCAGGCTTTATATTCCACCACGAAAGAAGAGAGAAAGAGAGAGAAACCCATAAATTAAAAGCAGTAAATTCAAAATCTTCAGGGTGAAAAAAGCCTGCAGTTGTTGAATGATAAAATAAAATAAAATAAAATAAAGGTAAATTCAAATTTCTTCTACAGCATTAAAGCGAAACCCCAAAAGCTGTTGTGGGCTTGATTCTACAGAGACAAAGCCTGTTGGGTAGAAGCTTTCATATTTTCATAGCTTTGCCTAAAGTTGAAATTTGATGTCCTAAAAAGCTAAATTACTTCGATAATTTCAAAAGCAGCTTACACTCTCTCAAGTAAATCGTAGGGCAATGTTTATAAGTGCTCTACTTCTCCTTAATTCAAACAAATTATAATTAAAAAATGACAAGTCTTTCTTCTATGCAAGATACATTACAAAATTCTACCGGATGGACAGTCGAGAATTCCTGAGAGGGAAAATCTTATTACACAACAGGCAACAATATAAATGTCGTGTCAATATTCTTGATTGAAAGCATCTTTTTTTGGGTGTGACAGCAACAGTTTCTAACCAATTTTGATAACAAAGCACCGATAAAAAGTTTTTGTCCCTTTCTGAGACAAGGATGCAGCTTCCGGCTTTGACATACCTGCCGTCCAATATTATTAATAACAAATGGAGAGCCATTATGACATTGTCTTAGCGGGATTGATTCTGAATTATCCCTAACTTTGCGGTTTTCGAGTACTTTTCAACATTTTGAAGCACTCCTATACACCAAACGTTGTCTTTTTACCATTCTTTAGTTTCAATCATATGTGAACTCCATCTTCCCCAACTTAACCACCCTCGGGAAAATTTTCGCCAGTATATACAATGATGGATAGAAGACTTTCTGCCAAATAATCAATTAGTCTGGGATAAATAAAATCAATAACAATGTGTTGAAATTCTAAAATTTAATTTATTATTTAGTATAATGATAATCTCGAGAGGAATTATGTTCCAAGAATTTGTCTAAAACAACCAAAAACTAAGAGATAGGTGCCCCTTCTTTTTAGTAATGAAATAATGAAGTGAAAGCGTGTAGACGTTTTAACAGAAAGAAAAGCTTTCAATAATCTAAATCAAAGAATCAATTGATGTAATGCTTATTTGATGCATATAGAGCAATAATTGATGAAGAAAGGCAATAAGCTACAGCATATAGATGTTTGTCCTACTACTGTTGATTGTAATGGGTCAACCAAAACTTTGATTTTCATAATTAAGAATATACTAAAAAGTTATTGATGGTACAATTGGTCGAATAAATCAGCTTTTACCAGGGTTAGTATTAATTAACAATTTATTTATGATTTATACTAAATGAGGTGGTTGCTGGATAATATTGACTAGCAACTTCCCTGCAGGGAAAATGCAGAAAAATATTGAAATCTACCATCGAGTAGGTAAACCCATCGGACAGAGAAAATCCTGAAGTGATAATAATGTTCTATTTAGACCGTACACAAGCCTAAAGAAAACAAAGTAAAGAAGATTTTTAAAGATCTTCAATCTTCATTAATAACAAAAACCTAAGGAATCATGAGCCGAAAACATGTAACTACTTGTATTTTTTCTTTCTTTTCTTCCATGCATGCATCTGACTGCGATATTATTATTATTATTATTATTATTTCTGTTGCATACGCTTTGCCATGTCAGATTGTACCAAGAAAAACAAATGGGCCAGAAGCAAACGTGGCAAGATCTGAGAGGGGTAGAAGACAAGACGAATTGATTAGAAATCATTGCGGAGATGAATTAAGAAGGGTTGGATGTAATTTAAGGAGTATGTGTCGGTGAGCCACAAAGAGAGACCAAGTCAAAGAAAAGAAACGATTTTGTAATCTACAGAAAATGTACAGGAAAGGAAAGGAAAGGAAAACAACGATGAGGTGATAGATCAGAATTCGGCGATTTGAAAAGAAAGAGCAGAAGATAGGAGACGAGACGACCAACACGAATCCGGAGATTCTGGGTTTTGTTTAGGGTTTTCTGACGTTGGCCATTCTTTCTCATATATTTTCTTGTGCATGTTAGTGTGAGCCTTTCTGGTTGACATTGAATTGCAGAAGCTACCAAGCCTATATTTACTAGCTCTGCATCTGCTAGCTGCCTGCAACACTACAATTATTGATAAATTTGAGTTTACCAAATGTTTCACGCGCGTCTACAGCTGTTCTTCAGTTTACCCTTTCATATCTGAGATAGTCATAAACTAATCTTAAGATAGTCATAAACTAATGTGAGATTGGTTAATCTTGGTAATGTCCTTATTTGTTTCATCTCAACAACGACAAAAACACATTTTTACCAGATTCAATTTGAGTTTTGAAATTCTTAAAACGTTTTCTCAAAGTATGATTCTCATTAAACTTAATGTTAGAACGAAAATTAAACAATATTACACTACCTAAACATGATGTTTCGAGTTGTTTTCTAGTTTCGTACTACTTGCTGACGACCAATATTTGCAGGAGTAATATTTCAATGACAAAGAAGTTGCATTCAGCACAATGGATAGGAGAAGAGTAATGTGCACGAGTGGGGGAGACAAAAATCTTGGGGAATCTAAGATTAAGACCAAAGGGATTGCCATTGTGTACACGGGTGGCTCTATGTTGTTTTCATTACAAATTCGCTAACTCTCATGTGCTCCTGTCTCTATTCTAATTTTCTTACTACCATATATATTAATATATTGTCTATTGTCCCCACCATATTCCAAGGCTGAAGATGAATGAACAAGCCAAAGGTTGTAGTTTAATTTTGGTCCATAACTTCACACAAATACAAGTGTTATTGATGCATGGGAATTCGTCGGTCGGTGTGAGGTTTTATTCACAACCATTGACTCTCTGCATTTCTTCCCATCTTTAATTCATTTTCGTTTGTTTTTATTTTGTTAGATCTGTGCAATCATCTCAAGGCAAGGCTGCATATAATAATTAATCTAGACTATTCTTTTCATCATTATGAACTTGAGCTGGTAAATTAACATAGGCATTACTCTTGAACTAATACATATTTATAAAACTTTAAATTCAAATATTACAGATTACTCCAGTTAAAAATTCATTGAACTTATGTTAGAGTTCTATATTGATTTAGGGAAGGTCGATAGATTTATATATAGGGGAGTTCCTCAACTTAATGAATTAATTTTTTAAATTGTACACTTACTTTTATAATTAGTATTAGAGCAAACTCAAGACAGTATCATGGAACTCGTTAATTTCAGACAATGATGATTCCTTCACTCATCAAATCCTTGTCGGATAGCTGAAATTATTGTGTTGCGCCGATGGTTACTTCTTCAAGTTCTTTTGAATTGAATACTTGCATGATCTTAACATTTTATGCGCATACTTTGTGTGTGAATGCCATAAATGCAAATAACATCAACGATAAATGTGTTGAGGAAAATGTTTGATTGACCGGGTAGATGGGATTTTCGAAAAAGTGCCAAAAAGTTTCAGACGATGGAATTGTATGGTAAACTGTCAAGGGCCCCGAAGGGTCATGGGACTTAATTGCCATTTAATTATGGTAGACTTTTTTGCCACGTTAGAACATATTAAAAATTATAATTGAATTACAGTTGTTAGAAAGTGGGGAAAGATAATGATATGATTGAATGAAATGTGACTAGCAAAATCTTGATGGGTTATTTTGGTGGGATTTTTTCGTTTGCCCCACACTACAATGCACTATAATCTTGTAAATCTTAAGTTGTTTTCCCAACTAGATCATGCGGGGCCTATTTTGTGTGTGACATCTCAACTAATAGATGTTTGATTTTCTCTTTTTAACTATTACCCGTAAAAAAAAAAAAAAAGAATTAAATTAACAATTAATATTATTACGGTTAAAATTTCGACCTTATCACTAAATAGCCATTCGAAACTTAGTTAAAATATATTTTTATTTTTATTTAAAATTTAAAATATAAAATGATCAATTTAAAATTAAAAATATATAATATAAATTATATAAAAAATATTTATTATTAAATATTACATATTTAAGTGGTTATGAGTATGAGATATAGACATGAATGTTAAGTATTTAGTTATTGTGTTTCATAATTATTACGTTTCACTAATTTAAGCATTATTTTATTTGTGGTGTAATAATTAATGTTTTAGCCTCAGCCTGTAAGAGAAAACAATTAAGAAAAGCCAGCTAGACAATAGGCTAGGCCTTCTTTTTCAACCATAGGATTAGAATAAAATGTCTTGTAATTAAAGTTCAAGTCATTAATTAACTACCATTATGCTAAAGAGAGTAGTGTTATAATACACTTAGATTCAAATAATTGGATTTTGTAAAAAAAAAATAAACTTACAAACAGAGTGAAATAGCAGCTTCATTTTTGACATGGCCCATGGGCCGAAGGCAACAGTGATTGAAGCCCAATTTTACTGCAGACTTGACTGGTCAGGCCTTGGAGAGCTGAGACATTTCTGGCCCATCTACAGTTTAAGGAGGGCACTTCTCCAGTGTTTTAATGGAGTGAAATCCGAATAAAAAAAAAAGGAGTTCACACGGACTCGTGAGTTGGGTCAGCTAATTTGGTTAAGAAATTTTGTCTAATGTGGCTTCTAGGTTCGACCTATAAGGGCCGGCCCACAAACTTAACAAGTCACTTTTTAATTTTTTTAATAACAAATTAATAATAATAATAAATAATTTAATTAATATTATAAATTTAAAATAAATTAAATTAAAATTATTTAATATATAAATAAATTAAATATTTATATATTATTAAAATATAAAAAATAAATTCATGATAGAATTTTAATTATTGATTCAGTCTATTATAAATTCAAATTAAACTAAATTATACTGTTTATGAATCGAGTCAGATCGAACCCAAGCCAACCGAACCCATTTTTCATCTCTAATCAAGAGGATTGAATTCAAGCAGCAAAACTCAAATCAAAATATTATTTCAATGAAACCACTAGACAGCAATGCACACATTTGATTCCAATCCAAGAGCAGTGCAAGCTTTCCGCATTTATATGCAATAACAATTCTATGTACAGCCAACCCTTTCCCTAACCCAATACTCTTGAAACCATTGATTCCCTACTGTACATCAGACATGCCTTAATTTGTGAAGGATTCGGGATTAATGGCCTGCCTTTTCATGTGGATTAATGGCTGCAAATTTCATCTTTTCTGTGTCAAAATTTGTACAAGTTGGTAAGTTGATAATCAATGAGTTTTATTTTTTTTATAAAAAAATTTATATTATATTACATTAATTTATATAAATTACGAAAGTCAAATTTTAAATCAAATATAAATTTATAAATAATATTTAATATATTATTAATACTTAATAAATATTAATTCGTTCTATTGATATTATTAAATAGTAAGTGATACTAAACGGTTTAATCAGTGAAGTAGAGTGATACAAGAAATTTGTGGTTCAATACTCATGATTATAGTTAACGTTATAAAATAATTAATTTTATTTTATGAGATATTTTTTTTTTGAAAATATGTCAATTAAATCAAGCAATATAATTTTTTTTTCTAAAAAAAAGGGAAATTGTCATAAGTATGATAGTTGAAATTCAAGCTCAAGATTTTATTGTATTTATAACAGTTTCTTCCACTGTTGGAACGGCACCGTTTTTACCATCACAACAAACACGCAGCCTCTCAGGAGTTCGTCCGCGATAGTTTATACAGAATATCATTCGTTTTAACTCTCAAAACACCCCAGAAAGCAGTAACTATTTTACAATATTATCCAACGAATTGGAGAAGAAGCGCACCCCCAGATTTTAAAATCTGCTTAATTTTCGTCATGATCTGAAATTGGAAGATCTTCCGTAGGAGCGATGGTTTCCTGGTTCATGAAATCCGATGTTCTCAACTGATCCAACAGTCTTAAACAATCGCCTCTTGTGGATTTCCTCCACCAGGGATCTGTGCAACAATTGGCTGCGAACATCGACCAGTGATCGAATCCTGGATATTTTCCTGTGCTGGTTTGAACTGCAAGCTCTCCAGGACTTCACTTTTTCGTTGTTGCTGTGGTCAGGGCAAAATCTTGTGGATATTTGAGTCGTCCTTGAAATGCAGAGTGGCTCTCCTCCTCTGAAGCTCAAGTCATAATCACCTTCGTTTCCAGAGTAGTAATCCATGCTAGAATACTTGAAGGAGTTGACAGAGCTATTAGAACTTGCATCATCATTTCCCAATTCTGCATTCGCCAAATTCATAATATTATTACACACAAAGTTTCAAGGTTTACAAGAAAATTCCAGAGAAAGAAGTTACAGACCTTGTTGTAGCCAATTGAGAGAAGAATTCATATTATTTTGATAGGAAGACATGAAAGCTGGAGGAGAAGCATGAGAGGAGGAATGGGAAGAATTGCAACAGAAAGGATGGTGGATTCCGTCCTCCTCGTCATCTTCATCTTCTTGATAGCAAAAGCTATGTTGATTATGGAATTGAGGTGAGCCGCAATCCTTCCAGTTTGGGACCAAAGAAGAAATCTCTTCTTCTATCATTCCAGCAATTTCCAGTGGTTCCCAATCGGTGATTTCCAATTCTTTCACCATCTCCATTGCAACATCGGTTGCAGTGTCATTAAAAATGTCAAATGGAAAGTATATGTTCCTTGTATGACCTGCAACACAGCAAAAAAGATTACTGTCTGAAAATTGAAAATTGATGGAGCAAACAGTTCAAACAAGTTTAAGATTTTACCATTCTTGTCTGAAATCTGAACTTTCAGAAACATTGTATCATCTTCTGGATTCATCGACCCTGTGATGGCCATATCAGTACTCTTCCTTTGATCAGAATCAACAACAAACGGCAGCACTGGTTCCATCACTGTTTCATTTGGATTTAACTTTTGATTGGGGACTTTTGGAATTGGCAAAAGCTCCCCTTCTTCACATGCTAGAAAGGGGTCAAGCAGTAGCTCTTTGGCTGGCAACCTTTTCGAAACAGTCTCCAAACATTTCCCCACAAAATGCTGTGCCTCTGCATCCCGAATTCTGTAGAATGCTTCCGGCAACTTTCCCTGGTGATCGTGCAACAAATGACAATATTATATCAAACATATTCATCACATTTGTACGGTTTCATAGTCATGAATGTATACGAATTAGCTTACCGAAGTCACTTTCTTGTATATTTGGGCAGGATTGGAGCATTCGCTGTATGGATATTCAGATGTAAGCATCTCTAACACACACATGCCGAAGGAGTAAATATCAACCAGCTCATTATAATCCTCTTCGTACAATTCCGGTGCCATAAATTCTGGCGTACCTGATATTTATATGACAGTCAGATTGTTGAAGATAACAAATCCCAGTTGCATAGTATTAAAAGGGATCTCGAGATTACCTATAACGCTGTGAGCGTGCTGAGAGCCACGAAGAATAGCAGCTAAGCCAAGATCACCAATTTTAACCTGCCCAAGATGGCCATTGACGAAAATGTTATCACATTTGAGGTCCCTATGTATCACTGGAGGGTCATGGCCGTGCAAATGAGCAAGGCCTCGCAGAATCTGGCGTGCCCAGTTCTTAATTGCTCGAATATCTACTCGCTGGTACTTTTGCCTGTACCTGAAAATTGCATTCATTGCAGGTTAAATGAGACTGATGTCTATGAATCACTGCGCAAATTCTGTACCAGGAAGTGAATAGTAATTATTACTCTCTGAGGGTGCCCGAGGTGAACATTTCAGTGATGAAATTGAAGGTTCTTCGATTAACATCAATCCAAGAGGTATAGAATTTAATGATGGAGTCGTGGTTGAGGTTCTTGAGGAGATGAACCTCACAATAGAGGCGATGCAATTCCTCTGGCGAACGGAATACTTCATTAAGCTTCACTTGATTCCAAGCTGCTTCCATTGCCAAGACCTCATCAAATGCCCTATACACTGTCTTCATAGCCCCTTTTCCAAGAATTTCCCTGAACTGTTCAAGAAAAAGAAAATCCTACATTACATGTAGAAAATTGAAAAATCTGACAATTTTAGGACTCCCTAAGAAAATTGAAAGTGTCTCTTCAGTCCAATGGGGGCACAGAGCTAGATTGGAACGGCGCCCTTTTCAACTTCTGTTTTTATATATTTGTATATGAAATCATCACCCATAAAATTTGCAGCATCTCAAGGTTAAATGTTTAATTTAGACATTGTTATGTCCGAAAATGACCAGCTCAATTAGTTCATGAGAAAATTCTCGATCTCGGTGGGGAAGAAAGTCAATTTCTTCGGGAACAAATTCTCGTTAGGTTGAATTTACAGGTCCATTTCAGCAATTTTCTAAGTCCAAGTGATTTCTTCAGGAATAGGGTAGTTTCAGTTTTCTTCTTGAAAGTGATTCTTTCATCAGAACTTTCAGCTGCATGCCGAAGTCAAAACGTTGCAGACAATACAAAGAAAGTGTTTCCATTACATGATTACATAGAAGAAAATCAACTGATTTTATACTATCGAATATATACATCTAATAAACTAACTGATGATACTGGCAGAATCCCAAAACAATGCAACAACAAAACTGCTGCAAATCTAATGGAAAACACTGGCAACGTTGCTTATAATGGTATAATCATATCATCACACATCATATCATCAGATACTGAAAGTAAAAATAATCAAGAACTTACACGTCCGTAGCGACCAGAAGGATCAGTTTCAACGTATCCAAGTTGTATTTTGGCTCCATCAAAACATCCACCTAAACTTGTAGTCTTGTTCTTGTACATGGCTGAGAAATCAAGCAGTCTCAACCCAAACTTCCGGATAATTATTTATTTTAGATATATATTTCTAATATATTTTTATTGTATATATATGATTCAAAAGTAAATGGAAAAAGGCTAGAAGCGATGGGAAGCAAAAGCTAGCAGTTGTATGCTAGATGATCCGAGGCTTTCCTTCGTGATTTTCGTAAGAAAATACGCCGAATAATAACCAAAACAGCCTAGAGTAATCGACACACAGCATAATCCAAGCCATTTCCACAAGTACTGCACGTGAAAACTCGTAGTCCTTGGCAATCATCTGGGTCAAAACAATATTACACAACAGAAAAGAATATATCCAAAGATTTTTATAGAAGAACAGGATAAAAACTATGGAGACAATATTTTTTGTCAGCCAACAAACTACTTTATTGCAGAGACAGGACGACTTGAGGAAATGAGAATCTGGTTGTGTGGTAGAGAATTAATGCTTGAAATCTAAAATTATTTGAGAGTTTGGCACGAAACAAAGAGGAAATCTGAATTTGAAAAACCTATGGCTACGCTTTGACAGCACCATTTGTGGATATCAGAACAACCACCCAGAGAAAAGACACTGAGATATTGAGAATCTAAAGCAGAAACCCGTTGGATTTCGATGGTATTTTGAGCGAGACGGAGAAGCTTGGAAAGATTACGAGAAAAACTATGAAAGAGAGTGATGGTGGTGGGTTTGCGTATTAAACAGAAACGAAGAGCGATTATTATCGTTATCATTATTATTATTTCCTGCTCTGCGGTCCCCAGATTACCATGGTGACGATGGAAATTGACGAAGTCCAATAGGCAAATGATAATTACAAGGATTTCAATAATATGGAGTTGTTATATTGGGAAGGTGGTATCTGATCGATTGATTTCTGATGAGTAAATTTGCCTGGCTTGCTTGGCTGAGCAAGAGTCCGAGGAGCCACGACTTCAATTCGAAGAAGCCTATTTTAATTTCTTTTAGGACGAACAAATAAAATAAATAGAGAAAATTTTAGCTAAATAGTTCTGTTACTTACTTAAAATAAAATTATTTAATTAATTAAATTTTAATTTTAATTAATATAATAATAAAAATTTATAAAATTTATTTTTAATTTTTTTATTTTTAATTAATAAATAAAATTTTTTATTAATTAAATAATTTTATTACATCATCACGAGTTTTACCATATTATTAATATTAATGTGATAAAATTATTTGATCATATTATCTATATTAACGTAATAAAATTATATACGTACATGTATGTGTGTGGTGTGTGTGTATATATATATATATATATATCGACTTAGTTTTGCCTAATTTAACTAATTTTATAACACTTTCTACAACAAGTTGCTAATTTTACAGGGAAAATTTTAGAATTCTCAATCAACTCATAAATCGACTGTTTTAGGACCACCACTGGAACAGAAGATTGTCTGAGCTGGTGGCTGCTGAACGAAGCTCCTGAGAAGTTACATATGAAACTATTGATGATGTCCGCGAAATAGGCTCCTCCTATCCATGAGCATTTACTTACTGATTACGGATATTTGCATTTGATTCCTAAATATTTGTGTTTATTTCACTCGAAGCAAGTCATTTTGAAGAAATATACAACAACAACCTCCATTGTTTTAAAATTTATGTGATAGGCTAAATAGTTTCATTGTAGTTTTAAATATCCCGTGTTATTATTTAGTTTCAATTTATCATCTAACATGAAATATGATTCTTTTTTTTTTTTGGCATCTATTGTGATAACTAATATTTTAAAATATAATTTTTTTTTTGTTTTAATCACTAGCATGCAAATAAAAAATCTATTATTATTCTCAATTTAAATTAGTTTAAATTATCTATTTAAATTAAATTTAAAATATTATCATAATTATAAGATATACTTATTTTCTTAAATTAAATTTACTTTTAAGTTTAAAAAATAAATTTAATTATAAAAAGTACATTAAATTTTAAATTCATTTAAATGATTCATTTAAAATTCTAAACTTTAAATTTTAAATTATATAGTAAAATATAAACTTATTAAATATAAAATTTTAATTTTTTTTTTTTATGTATTGAGCCGAATCAGTATGATTTGAATATGTTTATTTCTAAGAGAGACAATCAATCAATATAGATTGGTCTGCAATTGAATGTAAACGTAGTACAGCACTTATGGGCAGGTAAGAAATTAACAGTTCCAAACCCCTTTTAACAATAAGGGCGGTTTCCTACTCCTACAATAACATTGGGGAGATATTATGATTCAAAAAGTCGTAGATTCTATTTCTTCAAAAGGTTAAATTTAAAAGAAATAAATATAAAGCAGAGGACCTTAATGAAAATATAACACAACAAATAATTAAAATGGTTGACAAAGAGAGTGGGTCCAGTGAGATAGAAGAGAGACACGACACACCACACATATAAATGTCAAAGCATTTCCATTGGCAGCCGTGTGTCCATTGATTACGCCCACATGGTATAATTCTTTTTATTTAATTTTTATTATTTAAAGTCGCACGTCATGCCGGACAATCAAATCAGAATTTACGCCCATTTTGCCCTCCTTGTTTTAGGGTCAAATTAGAGCACTAATTACATGTTCTCTGCCCCTTCGTTCTGTCAACTTGTAACCCATTGAAAAAGAAATGCATTTCTCTTTAATTTTGTCTTTGCAATTGAATTTTGTAAAATTATTATATAAAGAATATATTCTATAATATGTAATTTGAAATGAAAACTTTAAAAACAATTAAAATATAATAATACAAAACGTAAAATATAAGAATTAAAAAATTAAATATATTTTACGTTTAATACATTATGATACCATTTTGACGAAGAATTCACCAAAACTACAACACTTGCCTTTCATATTTTTTCCAATTGGTTAAACATCTTGGACTTTTCCAAGGAATCCCACTTTCTATTTTATTCTCTTCTTATGTGTGTACAGGTAGACAGACAGGGAAGGGCAGGCTCCGTATTAATTTTCAAATGCATAACAAATGTCGTGACTTTTTTTGTCACAACGTGAGAGTTGACGATGCCCCCTTCATATTTTAATATGCAACAACATACAGCACATCAATTTCCCTATTTTTTTTTGCATCTGCCGCCCTTGCAATGGAAAGATGCCACCTTCAGGATGATTCTTGTGGTCAACAATTTGTACAAAATCTGTAACAATAACTAAAAGTTTATTTTCCGTGATCATTCAGTTTTTCGCAGGCGTCCTGATTTCATTTCAACATGTGCATACATGCTAGGCTATGTATTACAAAATTTCTAGGAAACATTGCAATGGTTGTTCAAGCCTGAGGGTAATGACTGGTTAATAATTCAGGTTATTCCCAAGTCCTCAAGAAAATAATCACCAAATCGGCGGCCGAGATTAGCAGCAACAATGCAGCAAACAGATATGCAAAAGGACCAAAAATGTTATACACTTACAGCTGCACAAACATAGTATCAACTACCAGTTACATAGGACATCCGGAAGAAAAGTATTTTCGTCTATATTTTTGCCTAGGACTGATTAAGAAAAACCTGGTTACAAACCATAATTCAAGTATCCTATACACGAACAACTCAAAACAATGCACAGCTATTCAAGATTAAAGGGACTTATGAATAATCTGTAGAATGTACAAAATGCATCTGAGCCACACACAAAATATTGCAACTGCATGTACAGCGAGTGCTTTGGAATGGCCACACGAAAAGCTGCCATACATGCAGAATGCTTGGTCACAGGCTGGTTTGTTAGCATTTACTGATCTATTAACTTAACTGTATAAAACCAATCCTTCCCACTTCAATCAGGCCGATAAAGGGGGAAAATCCTCGTCTTTCATACGGTATGACGCAATTCTACATGTGCAAAAGAGAAAGAGAAAGCTTAAGCAGAATGCTACAATCGCCTCAAAATAATAGTTTTCATGACATTGTCGTACCTATCTTGATCCATTCCCAACACAGGTTTGGGCTTTGGAGTCCTTGGTGATGAGAGACTGGCACTCACACTTGAGTTTTGACCAAGGGAAGAAGAACCCGTGTTTTGTTGTCTGCTGCTTTCAAGTGAGGGTGGCTCGCAAGATAGATGTCCAACTGACCCAGATTCTACAACCCTCTCCAACATATGCACTGACCCATTGGCATTAGGTAGTGCCTTTTTCTCAGGGGAACTAGAGTGGTAAAGATCTGATAGTCCAGCCTTTGCACCACCATGATGAGCGTGGATTTGTGCTGGTGCAAGCAACTGCTCGCGGCTGCTTCTCTCAGGGAAATTTGTTTCAGGGGGTGTCATGACACGGCCATTGCTACGGGGAGACCTGACTGGTGCTTGACCCCTTCCCCTTACATTCAAGGGCCTATCCCTGTAATGGTTCTGCAAAAAATGAAGCACAAAACCACTTGAGATAAATAGGCCCACCACCTAAAAAAAATGAACAAAGAATGGATGCTGCAAATTGACAGCAAGATTCACTGAGCTGGCCCAACATAGCAAGCTTAACATAATATCAAAAAGCTTAGAATAGCATACCGTATTAGGAAAATAGGTCCCTGTTCCTCGAGGCTTTGTTATATCTTCTATACCAAAGCTTGCACCAGAGAGTACTGGTGTATTAATTGGATAAAACAATGGTCGTGGAACAACACCATTGGCATTCATCTGGGGCATAACACTTCGCCTGAATGGTAGCGACCGATGTATTACATCCCATGAGTTCTTTCCCTGGAACTGAGAAACCAACGGCAGAGACATGGGAGAATAGGGTGCATTCAACGTATGCTCATACCACCACCGGCCAAAATTTAGGCTAGTCAGGTGACTATCATAATCCCCACTGAGATCTGCTAAGGAGTTTGTAGCTTCGAGACTTCCGGCAGCCCTAGGGGAAGTCAGATAACCGAAATGACTGTAACTAAAATCTTCTGAGGACCATGCAGCCATATTCGTGGGCGAAAGAAGGTGCTTTGATCCAGCAGGGGAGAGAACATCATGATTAACATCCAACTGGTTCTCATCCTGGTCATCAAGTAAAATTAAGCCAGTTTCCTTGCAAGGTGCAGGCAGAATCCCAGATGACACATTCTTCTCAGCAGAACCAGAGTTCACCACCTGTTTCCACTCTGCATTTCCATTTCTGATTTCTCCATTTCCCATCATTGAAGAATTGAAATAGAGATGAGGAGCATGATGTGATTTACTTGGAAGGGATGTACTTTCTTCACCACTTGGACATGAATACTTAGAGGTATCATTTAAAATTACAAGATTCGAAATCTTGGAAGTAGCTAGATCTTTTGCATCCCCAGAAAGACGATTTTCCGAGACTGTTGTTCCATCCCCAGAACTGTGCAGTTCATTTACAATTCTGCAATTGCTTGATTCCAGTCCTGATATCTTAATTTTACCAACACCACCACACAATTGTGCTTCATGATCAAACCTACAATTCTCAGTTATGCCACTTGAATTGGCAGATTCTGATTCACAAGTAGTCTGGTCTTCCTGACATAACTCTATGCCCGAAAATGTTGATCTGGCAACTAGGCCACTGTGTCTAGACAATGGAACAGGATCTTGAACATCAGGTCTCTGTCCTCTTCCATGCCTATCCAAAGTGTTTGAGAAAAATTTATGTAGCTCGTTAGCCATACATTCTTCTGGCTGGGACTGGGAAAGGATGCACCCAAGTTTTCGTGCCCCATATGTAAAAGCACTCCTTATACGATAAAAGTTACCTGTTCAGAAAATAGCAGGTTAACATTAACATTCTCCTTTTCTTTTCAATTCATGTTATCATTATCATCTAAGCAAACCAAAAAAAATCATGTAGCCACCAACTAGTCGTCAACAACAACAACCCACATACCAGTTTAGCAAACTTATAGAAACTATTTTGTTATATTTCCGGATTCAAAAAATCTAAAGCTTGCATAGTAGTACAAGATGAAATTGATATAATTATTGTTATATTTCAAGAAAAGAAAAAGCTGTTAGAATGATAAGAAATGTTACACCCTTTATGCTCTTATCTTGCAACATATTTGGTTAGTGAATATTGATAAGCATATTCACTAGTTGGTTTCATCAGAACACTTTTACCCCTCCAAAAAAAAAAAAAAAAAAAGATAATGGAAAATAAGATGAACCTCTTAGCTTCACTGTCCGACTAATGAAAATAAGGTTTCTACCTTTGCTCACACTGCGTCCAAGATTATTATTCTCTTTAAGTGGATCAACTATATTAAGATGCTTTGGAGGAAATGTTCGGGAATTTGTCTCAAAACCCCTTGAAGGAACCGAAAACTGTTCTACACAGTCCTTGAGGAATTCACTACTGAGCAATAGATCGCCTCCACCATTTTCAGGAGTCTCAACTGGAAAAAGCACCAAAAAGAGAAGATTGTCAATAAAGTGAACCATAAAAGGAAAATGCAGAACCAAACCGAAAAGTGGCAGCTCACCGACTACTTCAGGTAGGGAGGAAATGCGGATGGGCCCATTCAAACTGATACAGTAATTGTCCCAATCAAATTTGCTGAAGTAGTCCAAAAATTTATACAGAACCTACAAATCATTACATAATCAATGAGTTAATTATACCAGACAAATTTGTGAGGTACGCCAATCCAAATTCCTGCAAAAACTCACTGCTAAAGGACCATTCAGCGTGGAGTGGAAGAGATGGAAGATATACAGAACCAAAGTCTCTAAGGCATATGTAGAAATCAAGCCATGGTGAGCACCAAGAATTCGACTCTCGTAATAGCACCAAGCTTTAATTAGTATGATACTGCGTTTGAATAGATGATCTTTACCAATTAGACGGTCAACCTGTACAATAAGCAGGATTCAATCCCAAATGCACAAGCATAATCACACCCTACACAATATGGCTGAAGTGTAATATAGATCTCATGTAGAGAGGTCAACTTCTTCAGAAAGTTCTAAACTATTTCAATATGCAAACTATGGTGAGTAATATCCAAAAAAGTAACATGTTTTCAGTATGTATTTACATATAAGACAGTAAAATAGGAGAATTTCTGCACCAAAAGCTACCAATCAGATCAAGAGGAAAATGGGGAAAGGCAATGATGTAAGAGATAATATGCGATGATTTACTAATAACTTTGTCGGAAAAAAAAAATACACTAAGCCGTGCATTTAAGCTTTACTTACTAATAAAACTAGAGAAAACAAGCCAACACAACAAAGCTAACAAGCATTATAACAACATATGTCGTCTCTTTTGCAATGAAAACATGCATGATCTTGATGCAACATATGCTCGCCAAGTTCCTACTTACTACCCAATAAGCATGCTCATATAATTACTGAAATAGACCAGAGAAGGGTGCCCATGATACAGAGAAGATTCCAATACAACACACAATGACAGTAATGCATAACAATTCATTCAGTTACACTCTAAAAAAGTACTAATTCCACTCATGTAAAAACTTTTACAAAGAAAGCTACCTGCTCAAGAAAGGATAGTGTACATAACCCTCCTAACTGATTGAAGGAGATATCTACTACGATGTTCTGCACTAGGCACTTTACAAGTTTAACCTGCGACCAGAAAAACCAATAGTTAAGATGCCAAACTAATAACACATAACTAAAAGGACTTCTAAACTGTAAATGATATGCAAACCAATGTCATATCAAAATAATTCTTGCGATGTAATTTGATCCTAGAAGAAAAGAATATTACAAAGCATAAAAACAAATGTACTAGCAACCATCCTCATTAGCTTATGAAAATTGTTGTTGGTTGGTTTGATAAAGCAGAGGGTAGCTTATGAAAATCAGAAGCAACCACTTGTGATCCAATTCTGACACAAGCTGTCACTGAGTGAAGGAAAATAGCATACACAGGACCATTGCAGAGTAAGCCACATGTACAGGGCAAAGAAAGAATTCTGAAAGGGAGAAAAACTATTGTAGTCCCTGCATCTCTAGACATTGGATTAAGAGCAATCTTCTGAAAGTGAAATAAAAGAAAAAAAAAATATGAAAAAGCTTTATGTACAAACATGCATTTCTAAAGAATGTGCTCAATCAATTTTTTTTTTTTTTTTGGGGGGGGGGGGTGGGGTGTTGTGTGTGGGGCAAGGGTTGACCTCTAGAACATCAATACGGTATTTGTTATGTTCAATTGACCACAACAAGAATGATATTGAAGGATTATAATATCAAGGGGGAAATTTGGAAGAAAAAATAACAGAAGAAGTTGTTAAAGAGACCCACATACAGCAAAAAGGTTATCACATAATTATCGTTGACAATGTGCTTACCAATGCATCAACTCATAAAAGCTTCTAAAACAGTCTCAATTAGAAAAAGAGGAAGAAAGTTTTAAAAAATGAGGGAGAAACATTTTTTTTTTCCCAAATAACATTGAACAGTAATTATGCATCACAAAATTCTAAACTGAGATAAGCACTAACATGACCACAACAAAAACAGAGAAGAGATATTATGCAAATAAACACTGGGACTGGCATATCCATATCTTGCACAAATAAATAAACATCTATGTATGTATAACAATTATCTCCTCTGAACATATGATTGAAATTAAGGACCTCTGCATGGATTAGTTGGGCATCCTTCACTACAAACTCAGCAGCCCTGTTTTGATCTTCTCTTTCAAGGACAGAACACACATCATTGGCCAAAGCCTCCTCAACATTTAGACCACCAAAAGCAGTAAGATCAATATCTCCATCAGGGAGATAAGTCTTCAATGGGACCGAACCAAATGGAAACACCTATGACAAATATGAGTTAGAAACCAATCATATTCAAGTAAAATACTTTGACATTTCATAATCAAAAGTGTAAAATTTACAAGACAAAAATAATAAATGTAAAATTAGGTTTATTACAGCAGCAAATACACAATGGTGTCTTTCCATTTCATGCAAAGAAAGGGTATTTATTTCTTTTCTAAAACAGATGATGTTATTTAGAACACACAACCTCAGAAAATAACAACAGGAACAAATTACTTAAAGCTAACAATTCTGTCTAACCAAAGAAAATGACAGCCCACAATAATCACGTGATAGGTGTCTCATGTTAATGGCGTTAACATGCAACAACTGAATAGCATGACAAATATACAACTCAACAAAGAACTTCCGATTAGTTAATCCCTACCCGCTCCAAATCCATCCGACAGAGCACACATGGGGGCTTCAATTTGTATTTATTTAGTTATGAGCATAACTAGAAGAAAACAATAAGCACTGAACTATCCATCCTTTTATGCACAGACAGACATTCGTGAGTAAGCAATAAAAATATCAGTCCATTGAACAAATAACAGACAAAAATAGGATATGTTCATTGCAGCACCTTTGTTCAGCAGTACAACATACCAAAAAAAAAAAAAATCAAAAAAAGACAAAACATATTGCAAATTTCCATGCACCTAAAACTACTAAATGAAACCTGTTAACCTCCAATCTTAAAAAAGGAGTTACAAACCTATAGTTTCACACTAGCCCCAATTTATAACCTCTCACATAACACATGTTCCAGTTCCTTCCCAAAATCAAAGAAATGATACACAGACCGGCCAGCAAATTTCAGCATTTCCCGTAATATTAATGATTCTTTATAATTCTTGATCGATTAAATTGGTTAAACTAATCATATGAAAAGTACATTAGAACTCTTTAACGAAAGATAGCATAAAAAAATTAAAACATTATTGAATTGCGAACAATAATTAAACACGTAATATTCTCACCTCGCAACGAAGATAATTTCTTATCAACCTTTGCACGTAATCGATAACCGCCTTTCTTCTTTCTTCGGAGACAACAGTAGGCTGAACCCGGGAAATGATCCATTGAGTCGCTTTCTCGGCTCCCTGCCAGCACTCGGCACCAATTGCCGTTTGATTTGACGAAACTGATAACGAAGAAGATAACGGCCTCTCCTCCCAAACGACGCCGTTTAGTTCTGGCGACCAATCTCGTAGATTGCCCATCAGCGAAGCAATACAAACACCGGTAAAACCCCTACAATCACAACAACAATAACGTTCCAACGACGGTTTCAATCATAACCGTACGACCATTCACGTGTCCGATTCATTGCTAAACAGGCTACAAAATCGTGGTTCCTGATCTGAAACGAAATGTTATCTTCGGCGATCAGGCTTCTGCGGCGGCATCAGTGCTAAAAAAGGCCAAAGGGAAAACGACAGGAGAATAACAATAAAACGACAGGTTGAAAACCTATGAAACAATTGGGGAGGTGCTCTCTGAACAGGTGGTGGTTTTAGAGAGACGAACGAAAGTGATTCAGTGAATTGTAGGATTATTTATTTTTATTTTTATTTTTTTAAGACTTTAGAAATAATATCAAAAGTTCCAGAATTATTATTATTTATTATGGTATGTTTAAATTTGAAAAATTAAAACTTTTAATTTATAATTAATTTATATTATCAAATATAATTTTTGAATTATTTTTTATTAAATATTAAAAATCATGTTTTAAAAATAAATTCTTTTTTAAAATGTTAATTATACCTAACAAATACAGGTATTCAAATCGAACACAAAATTTTATAATAATAAAAAGATGTTCAAAGCAAACACAAATTTATATAATAATAAAAAATTTTAGATAAAGTAATTTTAATACGTTAATATAATTAATATAATAAAATTATTTAATTAATAAAATAAAAAATATTTATTAATATTAAAAAAATTAAAAAATAATTTTATAAATATTTTATATCATATTAATTAAATAATAAATTTTTTTATTTAATTGAATGATCTAATTATATTGATTATAATAACGATTTAATTTAATTTTTTTTTGCATAATAATTTTAATATTATTATATTTTTTGATTGAAGATTACAAAAAAAAATTAATTAAAATAATATTTTCAATAAATCGTAAAAAAATAAATTTAAAAAAAAATAATGAAAAAATTAGTGTATTGGATTTTTCAAGAATTTTACTCCACCCTCGTTTTGGCCCACAATTGTGCAAAATTTAATTTTGGGCCGTCGTGAGTACTGGGCCATAGAATGGAAATACGGATCTTACTATGTATGTCCAACCCATGTCTAAGTACACTGTACAAGAAAAGCTTACTGCCACTCGAGCAAAGAAGAAACTCGACTCGTCTGGTTTCAAGCATTCGGCTTTTCATTCTGAAGAAAGGGTTTCAACCGAAATCTCGCGGGCATGACGGGAAATTGGACGATGGCAACGAAAGGAAGAAGAATTATTTCGTTACTGTTGTTGTCGTTGCTTTCTCTCTCGTCGATTTCGCTGGCTTACCGGCCGGGAGACATCGTTCCGATGAGCAAGATGGGCCAATATCACAACGTCAGTTGAGAGACGCGTACGATTTTTTTGTAATTATTAGTTTCTGCAGATTTTGGTCTAATTAAGTATCTGTTGATTTTATATTCCAGTCGAGAACCGTTTGGCATGATGTGATCGGTAAACATTGTCCAATTTTCGCTGTAAATCGCGAGGTACCCTTGAAATCATTTGATTTCACATTTACGTGCATTTGTAATAATTCTCATTGAATTTATTATTGTTTTTTTTGTTCTTATTTGATTCGTAGGTATTGATTCCTATAGCAAAGCCAACTGGTTTTACGGGAGCTGATCCGTATAAAATGTGAGAAACTTTATCTATGATTTTATATGAATAACAAATTCTTACAGCTGATTATATCATGTGGTTTTTTGGTTGGATGGTTAAATTTTGGGAATGATTTATTGCGTCAAATTAATTGAGTAAGCTGAAATTTATAGATGCAGAATGACCGTCATATTGTGTTTTTGTTTTATTTTTATTGCATTCTATGATGTGCTGAAATCAGAGTTTTGCATGTTTCCTGCTCAAGTTTTGATTAGTTTTGATGGAATTTTTAGGAAAAACATTGATTTTTTTGCAGATCATTTCAAGTTGGAAAAGAAAAATTTCTTGTTCCATGGCTTTTTGTGATAAATCGTAAGAGTCCTGAGGTTCCAATGATCGATATGCATTTGGTAAGGTTTCGATCAATTAAGGATTAAACATGTTTTTTGACTGTTGAATGTCTAGATTTATGTTAAGTGCAGTTGTTTATTAACTTTTTTTAGTTATCATCTTACTATTTTGTGTCCTTGCTTTTGTGATGTAGAGGTACTCAGGAAATGATCTGCATGGTGTCACTGCTAAAGTTGCGGATATGCCTCACCATTGTATGTAACTTTACCCCTAATTAGTTTTTCCTCTATCTCAGTTGTTAAACAAAGGAGAACTTTATCATGCTTGAATAATGTCTCTAAGCTTTTTGCTTCCTATTTTGGTATTCCCCTTTGCTTGTTGGGAATTTGGCCAATTCTAACATTGCAAACCATCATGCATTTTGTCAGTACCTCAAGCTGTGTGTTGTGAAACTCCAACTGTGGCCACATCTTGATCACATGGTCTTTGGATTTTTGATGATTTTAATGCAAATATAAGTGTTCATTTTGACAGTATTTCTTGTGGCGCCTACCTTGTAATATGCACTTATAATGATGCAATACTTGACAATTTACCCACCGTGTCCCCGTTGTTTTCCTTTTGTAGCAATTATGACTACTCTTAGACATTCTTGTCGCATGTTCATCTTTAATGTGTTTTTTTGTCTCGTTATCTACTTTGCCCTAGATCATTTGTACTTTATTGTACTCATGCTTCTTTCAACCTTTTGATTATTCATTGTCCATTTTGAATCTTCAAGACGTTCTCTTGTTTATTTTTGTTTATGTTACCCTTTCCTTATCATGGGCTTTATGTGAGTCCGATGTAATTTGGTTCATTTTTCTCTTTAAAGAGACGGAGAATACTATCAGAGAAATTTTGCCTCTTATTGTTGCTTCTGTTTAATGTTCTAATGCTAACTATTAAATGAGAGCATGACTTAAACTTATTGTAGACTTTGGACTTTGCTTCTTTGTTATGTGGCAGAATGTTCCTATCAACAATGGGTTTAATAAAATATTTTGAATTTTATAAATTGCAGAATTGTGATGTGAGTTTTGTTTTCTGTGATATTTGGAATAAATTTACATCTCTCTGAATTGGTTTGATTCCAGCTTCTGTTTTTCACTATTTTGAACAGATGTTGAAATTCATCCAGATATACGTAAACACTTTTGGGATCCTCAAAGTTGGCCAAAACATGTGCTTATTAGATACAAATGGTCGGTATCACAGCATTGGAGTTAAAATTTCTACCTTTTTTTGGCTTATTTGCTTGTGTATGGCATTGTTATTATACCTTTGTGCCTCTGCTTCTTTGTTGGATTTGCTGCTTGTGCGTTGGTCTAATTTGATTTTCTAATCATTATATCAACTAAATCTGCAATAATCATAAAGTAAGTACCATAGGAATAAAGGTCTGATTCAATTGTACTATTGCCTTCTTTGAGAGAAAAAGCAAATAAACTTCTCCTATTTTTTTTTTTCTCTTTCATCCTTCTTAGAGTTTTCTGTTTATTGATGTCTTGCAATTCTTTCTTTTTTTTCGGTAAAATTACAATAAAATTTTGCTGACTATTAGACTTATTATAATCAGGGAAGAGCAATCAGAGATAGATGTGGCTTCTGGCTTTTATGTTCTTTTTGGATCAGGTATATTTTAATGCTCAATTTAATGTAAAATACTTGGTCTACTTTGGAGTGTGTCCAGCAGATAAGTGCCATATGACAGTGAGATTTTAGAATATTCTTCAGCTATATGCCATTTGCAGAATTTTTCATCTTTTACGTGAGTAGTGGTGTTGTTACATGGAAGATTTTGAAGTTGCTGAGTTAACTTCATGGCCCTGGTGTAGTAATTGTCATGACAGACTCCATTTACTGCCATAAAGCTGAGATTTTACTGAATGATTATTATAGTCCAGACAAACTGCTGTTGAAGTAGGAATTGATTGGTAGCCTATTTTAAATTTTGCTTCTGTATCTCGTGTGTTTGGTAAAATTTGTTTCATCTATGCTGTACATTCTGCCTGATTTGAGTAGGGGTTAGGATCAAGAGTCTCAATTTTTTTTGCACAGTTTTTTACACAATTTCTCAATCATTAGATCAATGCGCTTTCAATGATTGAGATTAAATATAACATGTGTATTAATTATGATGCATTGAATACATATATTAAATTTAACATGAATTACTGAAAGTGTATTGATTTAAAAGTTAAGAAATTAGTGTAAGAAATTGTGTATAGTTAAGGGGCTCCTGATCTTTCCCCTTTGACTAAAAGTTCTTGATTAAGAGTGCTTAGATATGACTACAGGGATTTTATGGGTGCCACAATGAGACTTGAGGGATAATTAGTTTAGGTTGCTTTGCCTTCTTAGGGAAGAAAAGCAAGGTTACTTTTTTTCTTTTGTAATTAGTTTAGTAACAAGCATCTTCTGGTTTCCTAGAACTATTGTGGTTTTTTCCAAAAAAAACTAGAGAGGCATTCCACTTTATTTCTGAAAGCCATACTGTCACCCTCATAATCTTGTTTTTCAAAAGGACTGTCAAAAATCATCATTTCCACCCAATGAGCAAAGTTTGGTTCTAAGCTTGTTAAATTCTTGGGTTCTGAATCAAGAACACAAGGCCTAACACTATGGTGAGACAACTGTAGAGCTTTATTTAATCATATTAATGACACAGATTTCATTCATGCAAACAGGGCTCATGCTGTCTTTTATTCTCTCAATCTACATCCTGCAATCATCTCGTGACAAATTAACAAGGTACTCTTTTCTGCCCTAAAATTTAGAGGTGGCCTTTTCTTTCTGGTATTGGAACTGAAGGACCTGAAAATCCAAGTAACAAATGTTAATAAACCCGAATTCTGATTGTTTGTGGCAATTGTTTCCAGATTTATACAAGAGACTGTGGCTGAAAGTAGCATGCCTGGTGGCGGAGTGGCAAAGGTTGAATGACAGGAACCTCAAAAATTGATATATTACCGGGAGACATCAGACTTATTCCTGCCACTGCAGCTTCTTTATTTAGAAGTGGGAAAGTGATACCAAAACACATGAGAGTTGTTGAAAGGAACTTGCAGGCAAACGCAACACAAGTAATATTTTAACTGTCAATTATTTTTTTTTAAATTTTTTTCTAGAAAGACAAATTAGCACAAGGTTGGGCGAATGCTTCTGGTTTTGTCTGTAATATTCACTTAAAAGTATACGTCAATAATGTTTCATCTGAATCAGGATTAAGGATCATACTTGTAATGATTCATTATGGCAGTGTGCATCTATATGTTAAATTGTTGAGATGATGAAGTTGTCAAGTGACTTTTACTTAATTTTGAAAAGAATATAGTTAAAAAAGAGATTGATCCATTCTCTGTCCGAATATTTTTTGGTTCAGTCAGAAGATCAGTTTGCCCCTTTCTTACCCGATTTTGATAAAATAAATTCACCCAAAAAATCCATTGATTAATAAAAAAATTCCAAAACATAAGAAGCTAAGGCTACAGACAGTAAAACAACGAGTACTAGAGAACTTGAGGGAAGTCCGAATCTGTGTCGAGAAATCCTCGGTCAATCAAAGCACTTGGATCATTGTCATCGCTCGACTAAGTGAACTTCAAGTTGTCCGAGAATGCGTCCAAAACTTCTACAACAGAAGCACCAGCAACGGCTTTATCGTACGTTATGTCGAGCCCCTCTCTCATGGCAGATTGAAAAAGCTCCTGGTTCATAAAACCACCACCAACAATTGGAAAACACTTGTCACGCAACTCTAATAACTTCCAAACAAACATCTCTTCAACATTCTGGTTAATTGCAGCTTCTACTGCTTGTTGAACCAAAGCCGTTCCTTCCTTGACAATATGTTGTTTGAAGACGTTCGCCATTGCCTCCCTAGCTCCAGGTATTTTATCATGAACCACCCAGAACAGTTTAGAAAGATAATCATGGTTTTCTCCTCTAAGCAATGCTATGCACTCAAATTGCAGCTTTTCAAGGAGTTGATTGTGGTGAACCACCAACAACTCATGTTGTAATCTCTCCATCAATTTTTGCTCGCAGCTCGAGGGCATGTAATCAGAAATTCTATCCCTTTCTTTCTTCAAGCACTCATTCTGTTTTTCTCATATCAGCTAGACATGAATTCTCCATAATCCAACTGCATGCCTTGCTGGAATAATAAGCAATCGTACGTGCTTCAAAATCTTGCTGGTAAAAACCCAAATCTCGCGGATCGATCTCCGCCAAAATACCATGAACTTTCTGCAACGACGCTGTATCAATCTGCTCCCCTTCCCGTTCCTTATCAATCAAAGCCAGCACCGCGTCTCTTATCTTCCAATTAAACTCTTCAAAAACCCTATCACAAAAGGTGTCTAATGCAACTTTTTAAGCGAAGAACAAGGATTTAGGGGAATATAGTGTCTCTGAAGACGGCTAAAAATCATAAAAAGCCATCGACCCAGATGCTTATAATTCTCCCATCGTTGAACGAACTCTCTGATCAGCATAAAATCTTGAGCTTGCCGGTTCCTCAAAGAAGGCAATATCACTGATGTAATATATTCTTCAAACGATTCACAGTACTTGACGTAAAGCTGTGGAGAGTGACCGAGATATCTATTTTCGCAGTACATGAGACGGTAGATGACCGTGTAGAGTTTCATGTGTTCATCTGAGTGGAAAAATGGTTCTGCTGAGATTTCCAATCTTTCTTTCATCTTGTTGATTCCTTGCTGCACAGTTGCCCATTGTTCCTTGAAGGAATAACGCAAGTTAACTTGATACATCGCTCTAACGCTAGAGCAATGCGATAATCGTGAAGGTAATCGCTGAAAGTTATCTTTTGAGAATATAGAGAATAACGATGGCTAATCAGAGCAATTTATAGCCAATAACAATGGTTGAAAGGATACCTTTTACGTATACGAACATTTGTATACGAACATTATTTAAGATTTTCCTAAACACAGGACACGTTTATATTAGATACTCAATAAGTTACTACTATGTGAAGTAATAGATTTGTTTGACAAATTGTTATTTGCTCCAATTGTGATTTGTGAATTGCCTTAATAAATAGTTTATTTTACTCAATAAATTGATAATTTTACTAGAGAAATTTGAATTCGATTAATTGAATTCTCAATAAATTATGAATTTACCCAGCAAACCGTTAATTTTACTTGACAAATTGTGAATTTATTCGATTAATTATTAAATTATTCCATAAATTATGAATTTTATTTGATATATTGTTAATCTATTCTTAAAACTCTATCCTATATTTATTATATTTAAAACTTGATGAATTGATAAATTGCCACTGCCAGATGCTTGTAAGAGTTCACATTTAAATGGCTTCTGACGAACATCTTCTGTAAGAATTGATTATCGCTTTGATATAATTTTCAGAGAGAATCAGAGATTTTGTTAAAAGACTGTTCCAACGGCGGAACCAAGAGACAATTCACCGGAACTTGGTATCTCTTCCCTTCTTCGCCCACACAAAATGCTGCATGACCTCTACGAATCTTGACAGTTTTTGCATTCTCTCCCCCGGGCTGCTGGAAATATTTCTCGGAATGACTTCTGCCTAACATCTTGTTGAAGTCCGAACGGAATTTCATTATCATCCCTTTAACGGAATTTCCTGAGAAACGCACAGAAGAAAAATTACTGTAGTTGATGGTGCAATTCTTGGCTGAGGGCTGCGTTTGAATAGGTGGGCAGTCCGGGTAGCCCATTTTCATTGTATTGGTTGAGCCAGGCTCGAGATGAACTTGGTTAGAAGTTTAGACCCACATTTAATTCTAATAATCACAAGGAAGTGAAGTACAAATTTGTATTTCAATAAATAATTATTTTCAATTAAAAGAAATTTAATTAATTCAGACAAATATAATATAACATATTATTTATGCTAGTTTTATTATTAATATTATTTTGTAATTAAATTACATGATAATTAATTAAGCATGGCCAGGATGTTGGTAGATTAGAAAGCTGGCTAGCAGACTGGCGTGTGCGTGTGTGGGACACATACAGAGATTTGGAGATATTATTCTTCTTCAGAAGTGAGCAGTGCAATGTGTAAGTGTGTGTTTGTTTTGTGCTATTCTTCAGCAAATCGACTAGCTAACTGTTTTTGCTACCCATTTCTTGACATGTACAGGTGTTGCCGTGACAACACAAGGCAGCATCGCATCTAGGGTTTTGTCTTTAGAACACAAAAGTGCCATTTGTCCGAATTTCGGTTGATAGGAGCATTCAGCTTTCTTGCAATTTGCATAAGCAGAAGACATGACGATTTATTTATGGTGACAATGACCCACTTCGGTTTCGATTAGACGTTTCTTGTAATCGAAGTGGGAAGGCAGTGGAGGGAGGGAAGGAATTAAAACAATTGGAAGCTCATGCATGGTTTGGTTTGTCCCCACTGCACCTTGTGATTCATGGGATTGTACGAATACCGAATTGTTAATTTAAAATCATAAACCAAACACTGTCTTAGTAGCTTCAACTTGTTCCAATCTCTCGAATGGCTTTTTAAAGTGCAGGTGGGCAAAAATTAATTAATTAAAAGATGTGAAGAAGGAGGCATTGCTGATCAACAAGATGTGTGGGAAAAAGTGTTATCCTTCAAACTTTTGAAAGCACTTTTTGAAAAAGTTGTCAAGTTGCCACATTTTTAATTTAGAAAGCACTTCTCTGCCCACAAATGCTTTAATATTACGATTAAACCTTGTAGACAATAGATCAAAATCACTTCACACCAAGTATAAGAGGATGATCTAGGCTTCTTGTCCTGAGGATTTGAACATAGTTAGAATAAAATTATAATTATTAATAGCATAATTAATCGGTTAATTGTCTGTTTAAAGTCACTTAATGTAAACTTAAGAATAAGTTAAGGAGTATGACTATGTTTTGTCGTATGAGCTTAGCCATGTGGAGACCATTTGCCTGTAGGGTATACCTTATTCCATCCAAATTCAATTGATTAATAAAGTTTTGGATATTAGTTTTCATTATCTTATGGGATTTGTTAATTGCTTTCAAGGGGAAAACATTATCCAAATACAAAAATTAATAACCTTGTAATCATTTTAATTATCATAATTAAATGAGATAATATAACTTAATGAAGTGTATTAATTAAAATTCCCTCACAATTAAGCAATGCAATCTGCGCAGCCAAGCCAATAGTTGGGGCAAACACTGCTTTTCATTAAGAGATAGTTACACAATTAAACAGATTTATTACCCATTAATCAATTAATTAATCAAAGTAATGTATCATCATTTCATGCTGTCCTCTCAATCTGCTGGGGTCATGAATGAACCCAAGTTGCGGAGGCAAAACAATTAAATAATAGTTAAAGTTATGGGTAAGTTACTGTTAAGAATTGCAGATGAAACTTTGCATAAATTAAAATCTGCGAAGAATTAATGGGAGAACAGGAACAAGTTGGAGGTACAGTTTGAGAATTGCTTGATTGCATATGCTGAAACCGTGGTTGGTTGAATATGGCATCTTTCGTACGGTGAAGGGTCTGGTCCCCGATTGAATGCAAACATGCAGATGCCAAATTTTTTTGAGATAATGTTACACGCATGCAGATTAAAGTACGACGATTCAGGTTCTCTTTAAATTCCTTGGTTAAAATATATGTATAGAATAATAAAAGAGCGTTAACAGCATCAGCTCCAGCATCGACGAATTAGCAGATAGAAGCAGCGAGTTTTAGTTTAAGGGACCAAGAAGGAAAGCATGCATCCTGGGAACAACCCACTCCACTTGTTGTCAATAATTTGTTTTCGAAGAGTGTTCTCATAAACTCGTTTTCTAGGGTTTTTATGTTTTCTGCAACACTATCATGTTTTCACAAATTTGAAGTGTCAACGACCGATATGCATGGCTTCCAATGGCCGAGATCTACACTAAAATTTAAATTCAAAGTTTTATGAGTTCAATGAAATCTTATTGGTTTGTATCCGAAAGTTTATTCCAAAGTGTGTGTCTTGTAATGAAGGTGATGAGTTAATCAAACAATAATTTGATCCTTGTCTCAATCAAGACATCCGAGAGGCAAAGGGAAGAAGGATTGGCCTAATTTGAAGATGAATTAACTATATTAGGTGAATGTGGGGAGAAAAGGAGACATGGGCACACTATCAGCCATAATTCTGCTCACAAGCCCGCAAATAATTGAAGTTATAAGAACCAATCAAATAGAAAAAGGATAGCCATGGCCAAACTTTCTTACCTTTTATTTATACCCATAGCTTCTAGCAACAATTTTCTGTTCTGTTCTTTTCTTTTCTTTTCCTTTCTTTTTTTTTTTTTAATTTTAAATGGGAAAAGCGAGCCATACCCAACACAATGCTGGCTCTTACACAGAGATCCTAGACGGTACAAATCCTCGGTGTAAAGAAGTAATTTATGTGTGTGATTAGGAACTCAATTTTTCAAACCATAAAATTAAAAAATGAAAAGGCAATTCGAATGATTCTATACAATTTATTTTAATTCAAAGGCTGAAAAGGGCTTAAGCATTAAAAGCTTGATCTTTATGTAATATTATAAGCATTAATAGAGAGTGCTCCACCCACCATTTTATTTGTTCTCAGCGTATTGCTTTAGTTAAGAAACTAAAGAAAAATGGCACAATAACATCTAGATTCCTGTATTTTTATAATTTTTTAACTAAGAATATATTTTATCTATTTATATCATACAATTGTCTTATTCTTAATAAAATGAGTGTATGTTCTTTGAGATTAAGTTAGATAGTCTTAGAGTCTGCTTGATTTACTTCTTCAAATATATATTGTTATAATTAAAGCTCTGACAAAATTTTTTTGATTTTTTTTGTTATCATTTTCATTAAATTCAACAATAGGGGTAATAATTTTTAACATGACTCAATTAACACGAATCCGATACAAATTTACGAGTTTAAATTGATATAAAATGATATGATTATTAAATAAATAAATATGATACAAATTGATTAATAATCATATTAGATTTAAATTTAAAGTTCTTAACACGTGAACTTATTTATAATAAGATTAACTATTTAAATAATTATGATATATTAATTTATTTATAATTTAATAATTTTATTTTATATTTTTTGTACTTTTAAAATAATTTAATTATATTTATTACATTTTAAAAAAGTATTTAGTTATATTTAAAATAAAATTAATTGATATCTGTATATATAGTATCATAAATATCATAAAAATATACAGTAATATATATATATATATATATATATATTAAATAAATGACACGATTATAACTTATTTAACCGTTTATTAATAATATCATGTTAATATTTTTAATTATTGATATAATTATTAAATAGGTTAAATTTGAGTTGATTTTTATTTAATACAACATAATTACAATTTGACACAAATTTCGATACGATGACCCAAATTGCCACCCTATTTAATAGGAACTTATGTGATACAAATAAACAAATTATGTCTTATTTGTAAAATATACAAAGTCAGGGAGCTGAATGTTATTAATCAAAAGGGAAAAAAATAAGACCGAAGACAGAAATGTGTGAGTAGAAATCTTCTTTTCCGGTTATGGCGATTTCTTAGTTCCTTAAATCCCATAAAAAGGAAGGCAAATAGTACGTAGAACAGCTAAGACCTTATAGCAATGCAAAGGCCAAGTTGGAAAGAAAGTGACTGGATTCAAAGAGAAAGAGGCTAGCTAGGCTAACTCAAATCCTTTTCAATTTGTCAGAGATCGATGGAACTAAGCTGAAAAGTTTGAAGCTGATTACGCTGTATTTAGTTTGCCTTTTGGATTGTTAATTATTTGCAGTACTTTTCGATATTGAAGTTTTGATTTTCAAAGCAAGAAGCAACAGCAACAGCAGCAGCATGCAATTTCCTGTGAGGACGAGGATCATCTCCCACTCTCTCTCATTCTCAGATCATATTATATTTCTCTTAATTTCATGACTACTCATTATTAAGTTAGGTATACATCACCACTGGAATCTATCATTCATTCATTTGACTGTAACTTCAATTATATTTCATTTGTTCTCTCTCTCTTTCTTTCTTTCTTTTTTAATAAATTGAACTGCTGTTAGTGTCAGTCTGCTATTATGTATACAACGACTGTAAAGTTATGGTTGCTGTTGTATTGTAGCTTTACCAAGAAAGGTAGCTAGTTTTGTATGCATACTGTGAGGTATGGAAGAGAAGGCTTTGAATTTGAGCCAAGTAATTGGCTATTTGCCTGGGAAACTTTCAAATCCACTCACATATTAATTTATTTTCACCGAAATTTGGCTCTTGGCTGTAGGAATGTCCCATTATTCGAATGTATTATGGGTGTCCTAATACTTGTCTCCTCTTAGAGATGCAATGGAGCCAACTTTTCTTAATTATTAATTGTCATATTTAATACAATTTTATCGAAATCATGTGCATTACCCATGTTTGATTCTAAATTTTTAATTAAGAGAATCAGGATTTATAATTTCAAATGAAAACAAATGAGTATTCGATAAAAGAAATTCAAGTCTTCTACCACATTCAATATCCCATTAGAGACATGTTTTAAAAAGCCATTTACCCTATCGATAACAACCATTAGTATAACTTGCACCTTTCTTACTAATTGAAGATTGAAAATTGGTGAGAAACGGCTAGCTCATAGTTATTGGTGAAAAGAAGAAACAGCCAAGCAATAGAATCCTGAAATGCCGCAGACAGCATAACTCTATGCTTTGGGAAAGCCATGTGAAAGACTTTGTACTCCTCTTTCTATATACCTCTGCTAATTTGTTGTGCCAGTACAGATTCTAAGTATGCTTCTATTTATAACCCAGAACGTGAATGAACTCTGAAATGAAGATGCTGATTCCCCACTTGGAGCAATGGCATTAAAATGCAGCCAATTGACAGTTCTAAAGAAAACCAAATCCGGGGGTCCGTTCCGGGCCGGCAATGAACGGAAAGTGTTTAGCCTTAATCCTACCTATAAAGCTTATTTTCTTGCAAAAAGTTGATTAATTTAACCATAAATAAACTTTAAATCTTAATTACCCACCAAAAGAAATCGTTTTAAGCTCAGGTAACCTGACCTAGGAAGCCCACATATATTGTAAAATGTAGCTAAAAATCAATAATGGGACTTGAGCCTGAGACTCCAAAAGCACTTAATTACAATGGAAAAGCCCCACTTAAAGAAGCACTGATCACAAAGTTTTAATAAGCTAAATCAAATGCACCCATAATTAGTGGCCAAATTATATATTTCAGTGTAAAATTGTCCTATTTTATTTACTGAAAAAAATTAAATAAAATAAAAGCACTGTACCCTCTTCAGTAATCACTTTGCATTCTCCACTAATGTATGATTTCTTTCTTTAATATTTTTTAATATATAGACAAATATAGGACAATAAAAATTTCCTGGATGAAAAGCAAAAAGTTAAGTGCACATATCAGATTCAACTTAACTACAGTATATCTAATAACTCAAGGCCTAGGGATATGTAAGCTCAAGCTTTTTTGGTCCCATTATATTTCCATGTCCCGATGCTCATATTTCTCTGCTCTTTCCATCTTTCTCTTCAGTAACCATTCCAGTGCCATGTCTCAAGACCTTAAGCATATGTACACGTGCTGAGACTTCATTAGTGGTATAATTTTGTTCTGTGTTTCTCGACTATCCAGGTGTTTTTGTGTCGAAATTTCCTGACAACCAAACTGGTCTGGTTTTGCTATTTCTGCGTTTTTTTTTTGTCTGTTTGTTCGTCAACTTTTGAATAATAATGTGTCCGGGAAGTGGAACTGAATCTCGAGGAATCGTAAATGGTGATCAGAATTTGATTTCAAAGGAAGAAAACTACAATGAAGAAACAGTAAGAGGAAGGAGAACTGACAACAGCAAATTCGTACAAGGATTTCTCAGAAAACTTCCGGTGAATGGCCTCCGTGGACTGCCATTGAACGAGGCAAGACTCTCTCTCTTTTTTCTCTCCTTCCTGTTTGTTTGGTATTTATTCATCGTAGGAAAAACAATGGTTGAGTGTTTTACAGTTTTTTTTTTTCACATATCTAAATTGGGTTAATGCTTATTTGGTATCAAATTATGAAGAATGAAAGTGATTTTCTTTCCAAATAAGTGCTTTTGACTTTGTCATTTGAAGTCGTGAAAAAGCCAGGGCTAAAGCTACATTAGTAATCCCTTCCTTCTTCATTTTTTTTTCCCCCCCTTTTAACACCCCCACCCTATTCTACCCTTCCACTGCAAACAAGTGATTTCTTCTTGAAAGTGCTTATTTTCCATATAAGATTATGAAATTTTCCATATTGCTACCCATTTCGAGCAACCTCACTTCACAAAGTACACTAAATACCTGACGCGATTATATAACGTTTCATAAATAAAGTTAAAAGTAACAATTATTTGTTTATCATAACACGAACAACATTAAATCAATTTTTTCTTTAGTTATATATTTTCACAAAAAGAAAAAAAAAAAAAAAAGGTTTTTGGAGGTTACTCTGCTTCTTTAAGAAAACCATGTATGTGCCACTTTCGAAAATTAACCTAGATGCCTTGCCCATACAAAGTACAACCGGGTATTCTATATTTCAGATGGATAGTGGACTCCACTTTTAGGGCTAACACTCTGTACTGAGTGGTCATAAAAAGTACATACAGGGGTTAATTGAGATGGCAGTTTGGTTGTATTTAGACTTTGAATTCTAGATCACCAGTGGACTGCACTATTTAGAATAACTTTGATGATATTCTTTTCTTTCCGTTCATTTGTTTTTTTTTTATTTTATTTTGGCCATTCAAATCAGTCCTATATCCCAGTGGATCATACTGTTTTTTGTTTTTAATTTCATTTGGGTATTTAAGGATTCATATCCCTCTCAATCATAGTACCCCACCCACCTATTCTCTGGTAATGAAATCCTTTGGAATTTTAAGATAATTTATTATGCTTTTAGGCTTGCCTTTTAGAAAAAGTGGATACTCCATATGTTCAAATTTCTATTGCATGTCTTTATAGAGTTAACATTGCTCTTTTTGCACCTCACTTTTGGACACATGGAATTGAATAACACCAAAAGTTAGAAGTCCTCTGGTCTTCTTTTTGAAAGTGTGATATTGGGTTTTGGGACCTACAGTTCTGGTCCCAATATGGGCCAAAAAGTGAACACAAAAAGCCCAATTTCAGCTATGTTAGCACAGTTAATTATTGGCTGCAAGTAGCACTAACTATATGAACTTGACGCAGGTGGGGGAAGAAGTCTTGGCGCTAGGAAAAATTTCAGGCCCAATAGTGTTGACAACACTGCTCATATACTCAAGATCAGTGATTTCTATGCTATTTTTGAGTCATATAGGCAAAGTAGAGTTAGCTGGAGGCTCACTAGCACTTGGGTGTGTAAATATAACCGGAAATTCAATCATTAAAGGCCTGGCTATGGGAATGGATCCAATTTGTGGCCAGGCTTATGGAGCCAAGAGATTCTCGCTTCTCAGCCAGATCTACCGGAAAACTTTGTGTCTTCTCCTGCTTATTTCGATACCCATTTCAATTTTATGGCTAAATGTCGAACCCATCTTTCTGCGCTTAGGACAGGATCCTGATATCTCCAGAGTTGCTAAAGTTTACATGCTTTTCTCCATTCCTGAATTGATAGCACAAGCTATTCTCCATCCGATGAGGGCTTTCTTAAGAACGCAAGGTCTCACCGGCCCTCTGACAATTGCTGCTGTTTGTGCCGTTATCCTCCACCTTCCGATTAACTACATTCTGGCGATACATCTGAAGTTAGGGGTGAAAGGCGTTGCATTGGCTCTGGCTTGTAATACATTCAATTTGAACTTGGGCTTGATGATTTATGTGATCATGTCGAAAACTTCTCTCAAACCATGGCATGGGTTTAACATTGTCTTATTCTTTCAAGGCTGGCGGCCATTGCTGGGACTAGCAGTGCCTAGCTGCATTTCTGTGTGCTTGGAGTGGTGGTGGTATGAAATAATGTTGTTTCTTTGCGGCTTACTCCGCAATCCAGAGGCTAGTGTTGCAGCTATGGGCATCCTTACTCAAACAACAGCATTGTTGTATGTGTTTCCATTCGCGTTGAGCTGCAGTTTAACAACACGTGTAAGCCATGCTTTGGGTGCTGGCCAACCTTCTCGTGCCCAGTGGACGGCCATAATTGGCATCACCATAGCATTTGGTTTTGGAATCTCCGCCTTTGTTTTCACAGCTATCCTGAAATCAATGTGGGGAAAGTTATTCACAGACGAACCAGAGATTCTTGATTTGATTTCTACCGCACTTCCGATTGTAGGGTTATGTGAAATGGGCAACTCTCCTCAAACAGCTGCCTGCGGCGTCTTAACAGGGACTGCACGTCCTAAAGATGGTGCACGCATAAATTTATGTTCATTTTACCTTGTTGGATTACCAGTTGCAGTGCTTGTGACTTTCAAATTCAAAGCCGGCTTCAAGGGTTTCTGGTTCGGGCTACTAGCAGCACAGATTTCCTGTGTGTGTTTGATGGTGTACACATTGATTCAGACGGATTGGAAGCACCAGGCTAAGAGGGCTGATGAGCTAACTTTGGCTGCGGGAGACACAGGAGATTTAGAAACCGGCTTAATTGGCAGCAGCGAACACTAATTCTCCCGAGTCAAGTGAGCCAAAAGACAACATTTTGACAGACTAAAACATCCCTTCTGACAAGCCGGGTCCTTGATGTTCTTGAAATTGAAAAAGAAAAATGCTAGATGTCTCTGTTACAGATCACTGAAATGATTTTTTTGATTCATGATCCACAAAGCAGAAGCATTCTTTCATTGTATATTGCAAAAGACTGTTATCATCTCTTGAATGTATGCAGAGCTGAGGACCATTGTCCGAAAATTAAACTAGATTTGCGATAGAGACGGCATCCATCTCATATTACCTAGCTCATTTCTCCAAAACAAATCAATGGAACGGTTTAATCCTAATTAGCAAACCGGCAAATAAACAATTGTCAAGATCTGTGCATGTGAATTCCTGTCGCCAAGGTCTGAACTTGCACCATCAGCTACAATTGCAGGACTGCAATCTTCAGTTAAGAACGATCGGATTCACACTGTACTGCAGAAAATTCATTCAGAAGAAATGGAAAGATGTTTCCATTATCATCAAAGCACACAACTATACACTCAAAAATCCCACTCAAACTGCCATATTCTAGGAATAAGAACACTTAACACAAGCTGGTTATACAATCTTGACATACAAAGTTATATTATTCTCGCATGTCCTATATAATTTACTTCTTTTTTCACTCCACGATGCATGACAGTGATTTTATATTATCAATATTGTTAAAATTTAATGTCAGTGACATCTTTTAAAGATTTGTTGTAACTTAAAGACGAGAGTTATGAATGCCATCACTACTATGACAGTCCAGTCTGTCGGTGTGATTTATAGAAACCACACTGCAAAATTCCTCGGACTCATCTACAATACGTATAAAGGCGAAATTTTATACTATCACAAAGAAATATGGTTGCGTTTTAGTCATCGACTTAATTTAATTTATACAAGAATATGATCAAGTAGCAGTGATAATTAAAAAAAAAAAAAATTGAGAAGGTCACATCAAAAGTAGGTAAATTACAAAGAAATGCAAGTTGAGATTATTGGGTAGCCGTTGCCGAAGACATGTCTTCCACTTCCACTAGACAAACTCAATTCATTTGTTTTGTTTTGTTTTGTTTGCTTGCTTGCTTATGGAGTTGGGCCTTCTGAAGTTTCGGAATTTGGAAGCCACCAGGGTTTTAACAACCTTATCCCACCACCATGAGAGCTTTTTTCAAAAGTCATAATCAGCCATTGCATATGATTGTCTCTGCCACGTCATCGTCCATTAATGTTTGCACACGTGTCACCTCCATGATTGGGCTTTATATCGTTTTCGTCTCGCACTAAGACTTGGCTGGTACACGTTTACGTGTACCCACAAAAAAAAAACTAAAATATAAAAATTAAAATTAAAATAATTAACATAAAATTTTAAAAAATAATATAAAATTAAAAAATTAAAATATATTATGATTAAATTCTTATTTTATTTTAAAAATTAAAAACACTTTTTTTGGAATGAATTCTTACAAAAGCACTTTTCTATAGCTTTTAGATAACCAAAAGCACATTCCTTTATAGATTTTGTCCTAATTCATTGGAATATACAATCTAAATTTGAATAATAATTATAATAATAATAATAAAAGAATTAGAGTGGATATTCTTCTAAAAAATATATTGTGTATTGGAATAATCAAATTAGAAGCATTATTAAACCAAATTGTTTTGGACAATCATAATTTAGAAGAGACAAAGAAGAGTTTAGCCTAATTTTTATCTTCTTTTTTTTTTTTTACTTTTTTATTTATTTGAATATTTAAGTTAGCCCCCTAAATTTATATTCTAATTTTTATCCCTATTTTTTCCAAAAAAAAAAAAAAGAAATCAAAACACATCCCTTAAATCCAGGATATATATTGAATTTTTTTTAAAAGTTTATTTACGATTTTATTAAATAAATCAAAAAAATTAAATTCGAACGAAAGTATTCTTTATTATAAAAAACTTAACAAAGTTAAAGAATTTTAACTCGTACTTGACCTTTAAGTTTGAATATAAAACTCACTTTTATATTTAGTGTGAGTATTTGCGTCGAAAATCAATATGATTTATTAATTTAGTAAATAAAATTTTAACGAGTTTATTTTGATATATTAAATTAAAAAATAGATTATTGTTTAATTGAAATAGATGAAGTTAAGAAATCACTATCAAAAGTTGGCATTTGGTTTGACATTTTGTTACCATTGACTTGTTATACAAAGCATGTATTTTGTCTCAAAAAATTTTATTAATAAATTTTTTTGGTCAAAACGCATCTTATTTTGTAAAAGCAGCCACCCTCTTCGTTGACACCTAACACTACGTCGTTTCATTAGGATCGGGGGAATCATAACTGTACTTCGAAAGTAAATGAGCTTTAACGTCACGTCCTGCTCAACATACATTTAACTCGAAGTAATAACATCGGAATCCCTGAACTCGTATGCTTTTACTAGTAAGGAAATAGTTTATCCATTTATATCATATAGGTTCTTGAGGTCTTATTAAATTGACTGAAATATCCTTGATTTGTAGTCAAAATTCAATATTATTATGATAATAATTTGGATGCTTTTACTAGTAAGGAAATAGTTTATCCATTTATATCATATAGGTTCTTGAGGTCTTATTGAATTGACTGAAATATCCTTGATTTGTAGTCAAAATTCAATATTATTATGATAATAATTTGGTTATTTTAAACAAAAGTTAGGGACGTATATAAAAATAATAATAACTTATGTCTTTATTTGCAAAAATAGAGTAATATAGGGAGCTATTATTCCAATTTCTCTGAATACAACACGGATTCGAAGACAAGCCACGTAAGCCTGGAAGCCGAACGGGGGCGTTGGGTTAAAGCAATAATAACCATTAAACCCCCCGAAAGTGCCCACTTTTTTTTAAAAAAAAAAAACTGTTAGGTCAGAAGCACTTCCTTCCATCCTTCCTTATTAATTGGAGCTTTCAAAATTCAAAGGCATTTGGTGCAGGCAAAGGCAGCTGCACCACCATCTTTTAAGTTTGCAGGTCTACATGCCTTTTCTCTTACCTCAATAATGTGTTCACTTTAACGAATCCAGCTTCTGCATTTTTCTTTTTTCTTTCTTTCTTTTTTTTTTTTAATTTATAATTATTTAATGGTCCGAGACAGTAAAAGAATACAAACAGAAGCAAGCATCACCCATGAAACGGATGTCATTGAATGTCTGTCGCTTCAGACTTATCAGAAGTTGTGGGGTCTTTTAGCCTAGGATGCAGCATACCATTGCGTTGCATGGTCTACACTTCCTAGTAATTATTAAAAGGCCCACATATTTTGTTTTTCTCCTTAGATTTCATGATTAAAAAAAAATAAATATATATATATATATATTAATTTTAGAGTATGATATATTTTGCCACGTGATTTTCATGTGCAAACTGCGTAAACTGACGAATCTTGCGAATGTCAGAACAGTCATCTTGTCATAATTGGACCACGTGTCCAAATCAACCCGATAAAATCATTCAGAACCCGAGACTGAGAAAGGGTACTAAGAGTGTGTTCGCTGGTAAAAAAATAAAAATAAGAAAAATTAGGTGAGACAATATATAATAAATAGTTTTAATTAATAAAAATTAATAAATATAAGAAATTAGGTAATCAAAATTATTGAATTTTTTATTTTATTAATTAAATAATTTTATTATATTAATATAAATAATAAATATTGTCTCCCGATAGTCCCTACGTTTGTGCAACAGCTACGTGGCAGAACCGCCATGCTTTTTTATTAATTAATTAATTAACCCACAAATCGGCTTTTACTTTTCTTTGGTTAAAAATATATAAAATTACCTAATAGCCACAAAATTTTTGGTAATTACCCAACTGATTTGTTAAATTAGCTACCTAATGGCACAATCGTTAGC
The DNA here is from genome assembly GCA_032401905.1 of Swietenia macrophylla. NCBI lineage: Eukaryota > Viridiplantae > Streptophyta > Magnoliopsida > Sapindales > Meliaceae > Swietenia > Swietenia macrophylla. The sequence continues at coordinate 3,606,699 of CP135576.1, forward strand.
ATGTTCATCATACCGAGCCGAGCCGAGCCAAGAAAATGAGATCAGTTTGTTTGCATACGAGAGAGTTCCATCTGGGCGTCCTGGACCAAGAACGTCCAAATCGCCTGATTCCTATGCTCTCCACGTGTCGTATGTTTATTGGATAGACAATTTTCTTCCAACATAAACTCCTTTCTCTGCTTTTCCCATTTTGCTTTTGTTTTTCCTCCGCTTTTTAGAACACCCGGTCGGAACAGGCGCTGGTGATATCTTTTTCCTCGCCGGGAAAAGGACTAGAGAGAGAAACGGGGGAATTTTTCCGGAAGATTCAAAATAAGATTCAGTAAGTTCTTAAACTACGATGTCGTTTTCTATTTGTTGTTGTGGATGATGACGATTACGTGAAGAAGGTTCTCATTTTAGCTTGGACTGTAAGTTGCCTTTTTTTTTGTTTTTTTTTTCGTCTTATCTTGTTTTATTTGTTAGAGCTTCTTCTTCTTGTTCTTCATGCGAAACTGCTGCACGAACGACGCTGCTTCAATATTCTGTTAAGCTCGGAACGGAGGCGTTATTCTGCTGAAAAAAAAAATTTCTTTTTCCGGGATTGATCGGTGAGAAATTTTATATTTTTCATTTTTTTTGGGAACTTTTTTGGCGTTTCTGGATGGTTTATTTGGGAAGTGAAGTAACGGTGATTAGAAAAATTGGGTTTTGGTTTGGCGGTAGAAGGATGTTGATGAAATTTAAAGAAACAATGTTAATTTCACGCTGATTTAGTTGCTGATTTTCTGTAAATTTAAGAAGTGGATTGAAAGGAAAAAAATATGAGGAATTCGGGCATAGTGTGAGGATGCAACTATGAGTTGCAGCAACAGTGAGAAGAACAGAGGAGGAGGAGAAGAGGGAGAACTACAGCAGCGCCAGCATGTTTTGCGGAGTTCTGTCGGGGAAGAATCTAGTACCGTCGTAAAAAATGGATCCATCACTGCCCCAGAGTTGACTATCGACGAAAGTCTGTTAGTTGACCCTAAAGTATTATTTATTGGCTCAAAAATCGGTGAAGGAGCTCACGGCAAAGTTTATGAAGGAAGGTCAGTGTCAATTCTACTTCTTTGGTTTAAATTAATTAGTGTTACTTCTGTGTGTATATAATCATGCAAAAATTCAATTTTTTTCTTTAAAATTTTCAATAAAGATTTTTAATATTTGCTTAACTTAATATCAATATTTATAAGCTGTTTTAGTCAGGATGCTTGTCTGTCTTGGGAAGATTATGTAAGCTGCGGCTTGCTGGATTGTTGTACTCTGACAGTGACTTGTTCAGTTGTTTGTAATGGTGAAATGTGTAATGATATTGCAACTTGTGATTAACTGGAGAACCTAATGTGTGATACATATAAAATTGTCATCCTTTTATATTTTTGTAAAATACGTGGAGTTTGCTTACTGAGTAAAATATGTCACTGGTTGATTAGTTTTAGTTCACTATATTTGGCATTTGAGATATATTGTATTGAATTTATCACTCTTCAGAAATGGGTTTGTATTTGTTTAGATATTATTCTTCATCCTCTGATGTTAAAGTTATCATTTTTCTATTTATTGTGAGCTGCCACTACAAACAATGTCATGATATGAATTGTACTGGGGCCGGCACACTGAGTGTGTAAATTTAGTTTTGTCTGGCAGCTAGTGTCTTAGTTATATAGATGTAGTCTAATACTTTTCCAGGTATGGCGATCGAATAGTTGCTATAAAAGTTCTTAACCGTGGGAGCACTTCAGAAGAAAGAATTGCGCTCGAGCGTCGTTTTATTCGTGAAGTTAATATGATGTCTAGAGTAAAACATGAGAATCTTGTAAAGGTGAGAGTCAAAATCAAGTGTGTTTGTAGATTTACTTATATATATTTGTACATTTGCTTTTTCAGGGAGGTTAGATGTGTCATAGTTGTTTCGCTTTGATGCTTGTGCCCAATATTTTCATATGTCTATCATATCCATTTTACTGATCTTGTTATGTATTCTGCCTTTGTAGTTTCTTGGAGCTTGTAAGGATCCACTAATGGTGATAGTGACTGAGCTATTACCAGGGATGTCGTTGCGGAAGTATTTAGCTAGCCTTCGTCCCAATAAATTAGATCTTCATGTAGCTTTAAATTTTGCTCTTGACTTAGCTCGAGCAATGGATTGTCTGCATGCCAATGGGATTATACATAGAGATCTCAAACCTGGTACTTCCCCAGCGTAACTTATCTGTGTAATAGTCTATTATTTGTTAAAGTTTGTTATATTCCTATAAATTTAACGAGGGGTGTTCTGGTGGTTCCATGGTTTATACTGGCATTTGGAATATAGAGGCCGCATTCAGTGTTTTATCTTGTGTTTCTACCTCATTTTTTCCATCCTGTTTCGTTTAATGCATATGATAGTTGCATGTCCCTAGATGTGTTAAATGGTTTATTTTTTAGCAGGCATGATTCACACTTGCAACTTGGATATAAAGTAGAATGTCAATAGTAATTACTTGGATCCTATAATGCACCTAATGCAATTCAAGCTCGATTTGTGATTCTAACTGAAATATATGAATACAGACAATTTGTTGCTGACCTCAGATCGTAAGTCTTTGAAACTTGCGGATTTCGGTCTTGCAAGAGAAGAATCTGTGACTGAGATGATGACTGCAGAAACTGGGACGTACCGTTGGATGGCCCCAGAGGTTTGTGCCCCTTTCGTATGAACTATTATCAGATTTTGTTTGCACTAATTGTTGCTTTTTTCTTTCTATGTTTTGTACAAAGTAGAGGATTCTTCCAAAACTTTTATGCTTAAAAGTCATATCGTATATGTGGTGTACTTCTATGGTTCCACTATTCTCATGCTGCAGCTACAGAAATGTGTGTGTGCGCGCGTGCTTGTGTATTTGGTCTCAATTTTCCCTCCTATAATTTGGAAATGGTTGACATGTATTGTTTGTGAAGATGTAACTCTTGTGTAAAAGTTCTGGTATATCTGTCTTTCTACTGTTACCACTATCATTTCCCTTTTCCTTTTGCTGCAATGCGATCATGTAATTAGATTTCTGATTGCTCAAGACACTGAAGTACAAAATTGGGGACGGCAGTAAGACTTGAGGATTTGAGTTGAGATGTTGAACTGGTTGGCTTTCACTGTTACTCTGCATCAGAGAAACTAAGGATTTACTTGCACTTTCCTGCACAATTGCTACTCTTTTACCAACAATCTACATGATGTCTTTGCAGTTGTACAGCACTGTGACATTGCGACAGGGGGAGAAAAAACATTATAATAACAAGGTTGACGTCTACAGCTTTGGAATTGTGTTATGGGAACTGTTAACCAACCGCCTGCCATTTGAAGGCATGTCAAACTTGCAAGCTGCTTATGCTGCTGCTTTTAAGGTGTGAGAATTGACTTCTGTATTGCATCTGGTCATTATATATATAAATGTTGAAATTATTATACTGCTAACATGATAATTCTTGTTGTCTGAAAATGCAGAATGAGAGGCCTAGACTTCCAGAGGATATATCCCCTGATCTTGCATATGTCATACAGTCATGTTGGGTTGAGGACCCTAACTTGAGGCCAAGCTTCAGTCTGATCATTCGCATGCTCAATGCCTTTCTCTTCACGCTCACACCACCATCACCATCTATTCCAGAATCTGACACCAATGAGACGGCAGCAGCAAGTGATGGGACTATGACTGAGTTATCTTCTCGTGGAAGAGGGAAGTTTGCTTTCATTCGCCAACTGTTCACCGCTAAGAAGACAAAGAACTTGCAATGAGTGGGTAATTTTTGGATAATTTTCTTTTTGTTCCAATTCAAAGAAAGTTGGCATGCAATAGTAGGTATATATTTTAGTGAATCTGTGGTTTATTATCCTGTGAAGGTGATTAGCTGGCGATGCAAAAAGTTGAATAGAAATGATGTTAATGAGGGAACTCATTGGGAAAATAAAGAAGACAAATAGAGAATCATTTACATGGGTAGTTGTAAAGGAGATACATGGTTTTTGACTCTTCGCTGTTCATATCAATATTAACTCAATTCGAAACTATGGCAAATTTATCTTTAGTTTTTGTACAAGTAGGTTAAAGGAATATCTTTGTTAAGATGCCCAAGATTGAATGCAATAGTCCTGAACACAGATTTTCACCAGTATATATTATGTTGTTTTCCAGCTTCTTGATTTATATTTCTCTGACATGTAATGACAACATGTTTGAATGCTTTAAACACTCGATTGAGCGTATCAAGATGGTTCGCTTCTCATTTTAGCTCATGCTGGGCACTGGTTTCGTTGCTCAAGGTTAGGCTCCGAGTATGTAAAACTACATAGTTTCTCTTAACAGCCCCGGTAGTGTTCTTGGAAGAAATGTTCACTGGGGGGATTGCCTCCTCAGCTGGTCTAGAGTTTCCATTTACCTCTTCTCCTGTGCTGAAGGTATTTTTGCCTTTGAACCTGAATGAAGAAAAGTGAAATCCCAGAGTTTGGCTGCCAGAAGAACAGTAATTAAGGAAAAAAAAAAAGGGGGGGTGGGGGGTGTGAGGAATGGACGGCATGGCTAGAGGGATAGAAGAGTCAAAGTCGTGTTCTTCCTTCCTGTTGGTCGAAGTAAACGACCCGTACTTTGGAAGTTACTAAGCAAATATGTACAAATATTCCCGTCGTAATCATAAATTGTCGTCCCCTAATCGAACCTCGATTCTCAAAATCAGATTTATCAAACTTGAAAAAGTCATTGATTGAACACGTGCGGGCAGAAATGTTTGATTTCTCGCGTTAAATGATAAGAGCGAAAAGTAGCTGAACGACTGGTTTAATTTACGGTGGACTAGCTGACAATTTTTTCTGGCAAAAGGAAATGGACGACTCAGATATTTCTTTCAGCTGCCATGTCTCGACATGTGCTCTATTTGCAGATCCTGCAATAGCTTGTTTGCTGTGCTATGCAATGCAATGCAATGCATGACCAAGTGAACTTGGAGATTTTACAGAGGATATGGCAGAGTGGTCACAATTCTTCATCATAAGCACTATTGTTGAATAATTAGGTAAATTAAGATCAAAAGAGAGTCTTTAACATTAGATTGTCGTTGTAAACAAGAAATCTGGTGAATTGTTATATAAAATGTTACTTGAATCCAAATATTCAACCGAATATTAGAGAAATTGAGCAGCAATGAGTGGATGTATTGAAATCAAACCCTTGAAATATAATATAATATTGATTGTGGACATAAAATTCAGGATTTTCTGGTTTCCTGACCTAAACCCAAAACCATGATTCTTCTTGGTATTGTGGAAGCCTACTTATAAAATTATTTTCTGATCCTATCACTGTCCCCGTAATCAAGAAGTTGAAAATAAACTAGCGGGTTTTTTCTTCCTAACATGGCGACCGTTGGATGAATCTAAAACTGGTTTTGTCCAAAATCTAAAGCAATTCCACGGTCAAACTTTTAGACAGACTTACACGCGAAATGTAAAATATACTTTCGTAAAAATTAGACTCGGGAGTAAATGTCTAAGAAGCTACCGAGAGTAGATGAAAAGAGAGGATCCTTTCGTACGCACGCACTGTGGATGGTGGTTATAGATACAGCAGATTAGATTATCTTTTTCATTTTATTCAAGATCTAGAGGAGATTCGGAGCACAATTCATGAAAATTTCATCGTATATCGTTCCGTATCTTATTCGAGGATTTCTACAAGTCAACAGTTTTGATCGTCATGATCAAGTACCCAACTTAAAAGAAGAATGGGGTTTTTGATTTTGGGTAGTTTTAGAAACTGGGTTAGTTTCTGATTTCTAGAATTTTGAAGATTTGGTGGTGAAAATGGGTGAACATGCAGCAGCTTTGTACACAGCTGTAAACTCGGTACAGGCACTTGGGAGAGGTTTTGATGTGAATTTTGATACAAGATTGTTGTACTGTAAAGGAGTTGCGGGTTCTAGAGTAGTTGAGGTTGATGAAGAGCACAATAGGGATCTGTTTTTGTATGATAACATAGTTGTGCCTAATGTTTCTCGAGACATTAAAAACTCTCAGGAGTCTATGGGGCGTCAGAGCTCTGGGGTTTGCACTTTTCATGAGGTATGTTTATGTTTATTTTTTACTTCAATTGTTTGTCCAGTTTATGCCCTGTCTCTTGTTGTCCAAGTATTGGTTTTTTTTATCTTATTTGCAGGGTTTGGGGTAGGTTTTTTAGAATTCAGTTTAGGTTGTTCGTGAAGTGATGTCGAGTTTCTTTAATTTTCAATTATTTGGTTTTCTTGGAAGGTGAGATTGACCTTGAGGAAGAAAAAAAATGTAATCGTGTTGAATAAAAATTTACAAAGAATGATTTGCAAGTGATTAATTTGAAGTTTCTAGTATATGATCTTGTAATCATCTGGTCCATCCAAGGAGAAATGATTATACTTAAGTGCTTTGTGTAAGCTAATTTCTGTTATATTAATGCTTAAGCAGAACTTTATTTCCGTTAGATTCATATTTGTGATGCATTGAATTGGTACATTAGATGGCTGCTCTCTAACAAGAAACATTAGGGTTCTAGTTATGCATAGAAGCTACTACAGCAGTTGAACTCAACCTTATGTTTCTAGGACCATCGTACTTGTGAGGAAAATAATAAATGTTAGTTGCCTAACGGATTAAGCTTGAGCAAACCCGCATTATGGCAGGCATTGTGCAACTATAGCCACACAGTTCTTTGATAATACTTACAAATAACTATTTAATGAAGATTTGATAAGTGATGAAAATCAATGATGGATGACAAAGTTTGGAATACTGATAAGCATTTCTTTGCCTCTGCTTTCAGAATCCTGGCATGGACACGAAAGCCATATTTGGCTGGTGGGTGAGCTTGGTTAAGCCTGTGAAGGTGGTTGTTTTAGTTTAAGAGCGGCCAAATGTACATGAATAGACATTGAGTTGGAATTTCTTACTTTCTTTTTTAGTGAAAGCTGGCTTACATATGAGCCAGTTGCAACCAAACATAGCTGGCCCACTTCAAAACTTGGCTCGGCTTGGTGGTGTCATGGAGGAAATTGGGTGGTGGGTGGGAAGAGGGAGAGGGTGAGAGGAATTGCCAAATTCGGTCAGGCATCAAAATGAAATGCGCAACAAATAGAAATTGTATTTTCTTTTTGAATTGAAGATTGCTAGACAGCATATTTTAAATACTTTCTATTGTTTTATTTCATTCTAACACGCTACTTGCAATCTATGACCACAGATGTTGGAGTATTTCAATCAGAAGGCGAATCAATCAGGATGTTTTCCTCTTGGTAGTTTCAATGTTGCATTTAACCTCACTGGTTCAAAGCATATTGATGCCGCAGCCACAAAGACATTATCTATGGATGGGTTTTATATTCCACTTGCCAAAGTTGAGCTTAAATCTCCACTAGTCTTGCAAGAAAATGTAAAACGAGCTATCTCAGCATCTTGGGACCCTCCATCTCTGGCAAGGTATGAATATTGTAACTATGAAAAGGAAAATATTGATAACATAGCTTGTAATTGTACTTAACTGTTTTTTTTTTTTTTCCGTTGGCAGCTTTATTGAAAATTTTGGGACACATGTTATCACTTCAGTGACTATTGGTGGTAAAGATGTGATATATGTTATACAACACCAGTCATCACCTTTGTCGACCATGGAAATTAAAAAGTATGTTCAGGATGTTGGAAATCAGAGGTTCTCAGACAAAGACCGAGATACAAGTTCAGGTCAAATGAAATTGAAGGATAAGGCTAGTTCCTGAATATTTCTTTGTATTTGATCTTCTTCCATATGGTGTCACGACTTCTTAATTCCTTGCGACTTACCATATGGACTTTTGAATTGTGCAGGATTCTGGCTTATTCATCAGCCAAGGAATATACCCTCAACCTACAAGTACACAGGATCTTACTGGGAAAGAAGTATGCTGACTTCCTGATATTATTCTCAAAATTCTTGTCTCACTTGATACGTTAATGATATATGTGCTCTTTCAATAATTTAAATTGCCACGAAGTCTTGAACTCGGAACTTTCTGGAACTCTCATTGATGCAGGAGGTTACAGTCATTTTTCGGAGGAGGGGAGGAGATGATCTGGAACAGAACCACAGCCAATGGGCAAGAACTGTCCGTTCCTCTCCAGATGTCATTGAGATGACTTTCTTCCCTATCACTGCTCTCCTTGATGGGATAACAGGAAAGGAGCATCTTACTCGTGCTATCTGTCTGTATCTTGAATGTAAGACAGTTGAAATTTTATCATTGAGTGTCGGATTCTTGTATCTAAATGCTCTTTGTTAATAATAGTAAAAATGTTCCTGACCCTCTGTTCAAAAAATTTTCTGGACAGACAAGCCTCCAATCGAAGAGCTGAGATATTTTCTAGAGTTTCAGATTCCTCGGGTATGGGCTCCTGTACACAGCAAGATTCCTGGACAACAGAGGAAGGAACCCGTTTGCCCATCTTTGCAATTCAGCATGATGGGCCAAAAGCTTTACGTCAGCCAAGAGCAGGTAAAAGTTTTATTGGCACTGTATGTACGATGTCAGATAGTAATTGGTTGTTTTAAGGAAATTGAATAATGTTGATCAATTTGATCTGGCAACAGGAATTTTTGGCTGATGTTTACCATCTTCTCTATGAGAATCTTTGTTTACCTAATAATTTCTTCAGTCTTGACACTTTTGAGTACTTAAAGGAATGAAATTCTCTCCATTACCGTAAAATCTGATATACCCTTATTGTTATTTGTGAACTGAAGAGTAGGCCAACCTTTTTAATAAAGTTTTGGCTTTTCACTTTGGCTTCATGTAAATGCAGATATCAGTTGGTCGTAAGCCTGTTACAGGCTTGCGATTATGCATGGAAGGAACCAAGCAGAATCGATTAAGTATTCAGCTTCAACATTTAGCATCTCTTCCCAAAATTTTACTTCCATATTGGGACACCCATGTGGCAATTGGTGCTCCCAAATGGTGGGGACCTGAGGAGCAAGACAGTAGATGGTTTGAACCTGTAAAGTGGAGGAATTTTTCTCATGTGAGCACTGCACCAATTGAGAGCCCTGAAACCTTTGTTGGCGATCTCTCTGGTGTCTACATAGTCACAGGAGCTCAACTTGGAGTATGGGATTTTGGGTCAAAAAATGTCTTGTACATGAAGCTCTTGTATTCTCGGTTACCGGGCTGCACCATACGCAGATCCTTGTGGGACCATTCCCCAAATGACAAGTCTAAGAAAGCTACCACTGTACGAATCACTAACTCTGGTGACTCTAGTACACGTTCAATAGAAAACACGGCGGGCAACAAGTTGGCAAAGTTAATTGACATGTCTGAGATGAGCAAAGGTCCGCAAGATCATCCAGGTCATTGGTTGGTTACCGGTGGAAAGCTTGGAGTGGAGAAAGGAAAAATTGTTTTGAGAGTGAAATACTCCTTACTGAATTATTGAGTGTATCAAGATGGTTTATGAATGATAATGTGCAGGAAAAAGGAAGTGGTGTTTTAGATGGTTAATGATTTTGTGTTCATCATGCTTCTAAACAGGTCCAGAGTTTGATGAACTTAGTTGACTGTGCAAGGAATTTGTATCTAGGTGGTTTTGGACATGGAGTTTCTTCCAATTTTGGTGGCAAATTCTGTTTTCTTGAATATTTTGTGAAGTTGTAGAAAATTCCCAAGTGATGGAAGGGATTTAGAGATCAACCCCAAAATGATTGTTCGTATATCTGACAAAGTAATAGGACGACTCCTTTCTTCTCCAGTTCATTCTTCTGCTTGTTCTCGTTTTGGAAGTTTTGGATTTTAGCACTTCGAATCATTCGATTAGATCAAAAATTCAATTCAACATAACAGATTTGTAAGTGCAGAAGACAATGAATGAAATACTTCTTTCAGGTGTGAACAATTGACATATCAAAGATTATTCGAGTAAATGAAATAATACCAGTAAAGCTACCATACAATACTGATTTTGTTAGCCCCCTTCCCAAACTCTCTAATCAACTGATCATTTGGAATTTGGGTTTGAACACGCATACAATACAGAAGTTGCAAATCAGTTGCATAATTACCTATCATGTTCAAAAATGATCAACAAAGCCTAGCAGGTGCCACTTTGCCACCACTGCATAAACCTATCGATCCTTACTTCTTGACCTCTATCCAAAGTTTGTCCAAATTTCAGTTAGAAGCACAACATTGCAGCTACCGGTAGTTTTGCCATAGCTTGTGGCAACTTTAAAAGAGAGACTTTGGCCATTCAAGTAAGAATTATTTTGCCAAATTTATTCCCAGATTCTTTACATTGCTTGCTACCCGGTTTTAAATCACTTGTTGACAGAGACTTCACATCCCGGCACCTCCCACATTTGTAATTAAAACTAAGTTAAAAGTATGAATGTCCGTTGATAGTGAACATCACGCCTCCTTGTTTTTCACACAGGGCACTCTACAGCAAGAAGAAAAAAGAAAGGAACACCAGTTTTAGCATTGTCAACATAAAGGAATTTGCTTGTATTGCAAAATATAACAAAATTTTTGTAAACTTAGTTACCTTCCACGGGAATAATTCCAGCTCGACGTTGTGCAATTTGTAAGAAAGAAGGTCGTGCCGAAATAAAGATGTGATAAAGGAGGATTGCACCAACCGCCATTGCATTGGACAAACCATAATTCAGAAGACAAAAATTGGTAGCAGTGACGGTGATGATGCCAGGAAGTCACCATTGTGGATCATTTGTGCAACGAATCTAACAGCATGCACCGCAACCCAAACCATCGTCAAAAAGAGCTGGCTTAAAGCTGTTAGTATTTGTCCCATAACCTTCACTGTACAAGTTTTGATACCCAGAAGCTCCCCTCCCCGCAGAATTACACACCGACAAAAATCTTGTAAGACAACCAATGGTAAACAGAAAATGAAACAACATGAACATGAAAACCTGAAGGTAAAAAAAAGAAACAACAGATTTTTCATGCTTAATGAATTTATTTTTTTTGTTTAATTTCTTGGTCGCAAATAAAATTAGAACACAAGCATCCTCAAAAGGCGACAATGCATACGTTGTGAAACGCGTACTTCCCCCTTTCTCCTCGCGTCTTTCTTTGCTCCACCGACACGACGGCATCGTTTGTTATTCGTTATTTTTCATCTTCAGTTCCAGTTTTTCTAGTTCTTTTCCTATATTAATGAAAGGGTCAACGTTGCTTCCTAAACTAGTCATATCCTTCAGTTTCTGCACCGCCCTGGTTATAATGTAAATGAGATAACGCACCCATTTGTCAGTAGACATCTCCAATCCTAAACTAATTTTGTTAATTTTTTTAAAAGAAATTAATCGAGTTAAGCCAACGATTACTTGAAAAAAATTAGAACTAGTTGAACAAGTTAATTTTTTGGAATTATTATTTATTATTAATTTATTATAAATAACATGTAATTTGTATAAAAAAAAATTTAAATTTGAATGATTTATAAAAAAAAAAAAGAAATTTTTTCTTAAAATTCACCATCTTCTACCTTCCATCTTTAAATTATGAGTTTGCTTAATAATTTTTTAAAATTTTATTAATTATTCCTTATTGGTTGAATGTTAGTTTTCAGATATCTCTTGCAATTTTGCTTCAGATGGATGGCTCCAGAGTGCTCTCTTCTTCTAAATCCATATCAAGTTCAACTGCATTGATTCACATCCATCGGACAAGTAAGTTGGCAGCTATCTGTTTAGTACGTCAGAATAATTCAATTTGGTCTAAATTCAGTTCAATATGAGAGGTCTGCAGGTGGAGAAAGCAAGTGGTTAGGGGAGCACAGGATGTAATCAGCGATGCTCTACAATTACAAGTGCAACAAATTATGCATATTTCCCAGGATTCAATATCCTGAAAAGAGTTTCTGTACCGGAATCACTGTAGAACTTGACAGGACAGGACTGATCGAGTACATATGAGTTAAGGGTTCGGTATTAACTGGCAGCAATTTGATTATGATGGTTTGAGCGAATGAAAATATACAGTTAAAATTACCATAGAGTGCTGATATTTATTAACCAGTACCAATCCCATACTCTGTTTTCAACTGAGTTGGGTTGAGTTTACATATAGATACAGTACAAAAGTTGCTAGTTAGTTACATAATTGCTTATCATAAATGATAAAAACCAAACCATCTTCACGCACAAAGTCAAGCGGGTGCCCTTTTTTGCCACCTCTGCATAAACACCTCGGTTCTTATTATTTCTTTAAGAAACTTGTTCAAATTTTCTAAAGTTGACCTCCTTGATAAGTTTGTCCGAATTTCCAATTAGCAGGCACAACATTGTAACTGGTAATAGTTCTGCCATCGCTCGTGGTAACTCTGAAAGAGAGGCTTTGTCCATTCAAATAAGAATTGCTCTGCCAATTTTGTCCCCAATTTCTTGACATTGTTTGCCACCCTGTTTTAGATCCTTTAATGGAGACAGACTTTACGTCTCCTGCACCTCCCACGTTTGTTATCAATACCAAGTTAAAATATGAATGTCCGTTGATCGTGAATCTTATGCCTCCTTTCTTCACACACGGCACCCTGCATCCAAAACAAAAGAATGAAAGAATGAACTTGATTTTAAGATTGCCAAGATAAGGAATTTGCTTGGATCGCAAGCAATGGTAAAATTTTTGTAAACTTTGTTACCTTTTGAAGAGGACAGGAACAATTCCAGCCCGATATTGTGCAATACGTAAGAAAGCAGGCTGAGCTAAATCAAAATGTTGCAGAGGAGGATTGCACCAACCGCCATTGTCGTTCGACAAAGCATAATTAGGTGGACAAAAATTGGTGGCAGTGACAGTGATGGTGCCGGGGAGACACCATTTTGGATCATTTATGCAGCGAACTTGGTAGCAGGCACCACAACTTAAGCCGTTGTTGAAAAGAGCTGTGCTAAGAGCTGCAGTATTTGTGCCATAACCCTGACTATACAAATTTCCATATCCACAAGCTCCTCCTAGAATTAATACCCACAAAGAATTCGTAAGACCAACAACAATAGACCAAAAGGAAAGATAAATACAGAACATATAGCAAAGAAGAACTTATTATCACTCACCCATTGTGCCAGAAGCATCGCTGCCGCCATAAAATGTGGCGTGTCCTAGCTGCCAGCCACCGTAATCTCCGTTCGCAACACGAAGACACAAGCTGAAGAGAAACGAAATGAGAAACAGCAAACTTTTCATTGCTTTAACGGCCATTATCTGCTAATCTGATTGCAAATTATAGCTCGTGCAATGAGGAAAGCAGGAGTTTCAAGTGAGGGTTGATGGGGTGGTAGACGATGAAGCAGCAGCTTTTTATACAACGAGAGGCGCAACTTAATTAAGCGGAGGGAGTGGGAGAAAGCGGCCTTCACGTTTGTGCCGACCAAACTGTTCCAAGGAAATAATTAATAGGAATACATGCATCATCAGAAGACAAGAGTACAAGCATACGTTATCAAATACGGCCTAATGATCTCTTCTCATCACGATCTACGCCGTCGTTTTAGTATTGCTTGATTTTCTTTCGCAATTTTCAATCCAGTTCTACCATTTTTGTTTGACTTTCTTCAAAAAAAATAAAAAAAAAAGTTAAATTAGACAAGGAATGTCGGGATTGTGATAATATTTTGACTTCTTGACGAAGGATATGTGATAATTATATACCATAATTACTTCATTAGTTAATTCTGTCCAAAAATTTTATGTCAATTCTTGATTATGTCCTTCATAAATAAAATAAAGAAATTAATCGTCATGAGTTGCATGATGGCCTCATGATAAGGTTTTTAAATTATTAAATTTAAATTTTTTTAAATTTAAGATATATTATTTATTTTTTAATTTAATATTAAATTCGACAAAAATTATTTAAGAATTTGTTTAAAAATTCTCAAATTTAGGCGAGTTGAATAGAAATAAATTTATACTCCGAAAAAGTGTTAAGGTGATACAAATTTATCCTGTATAATTAATAGAATAAAATTATTTAATTAATAAAATAAAAAATTTATTTATTGATGATAAATAAAAAAATTAAATAAAAATTTTATAAATTTTTTATATTTAAAATTAATTATATATTATATTAAGTGGAATAAAAATCACCCTTAAAAACTCGTGTAGTAGCTCCCAGACTCACAGATGGATTCATGCTCCGCTCGTTCCCTTTGTTGTAGAATTTATAGCGATCTTAGGTTCACAATTGTTTTACAGACGAAGGAAAAAGTCTTCGTTAAGTGTTTGAATTTTCAAAGGTCACGGGAGCATGTGTAATAATAACATTGTTGGTTGAGCTCACATCGTGCGGAGATAAGACGGTGACACGTCAGCTAATATTGCACGGTTTTGCGTGACATGTGAGCGATATCATTGGGTGGTCGTTGACATGCTGGCCGACCAAATCAGGAGTTTGGTCACGAACTTGATGACGTGTTAATGCTTAGCGGTGTAATTATATTGTTAAGCGAGATATTTTCATCGTATAGTATAAATAATATAATAAAAATATTTAATTAAAAAAATTTATTTATTAAATATAAATAAAAAATTTAAAATAAATTTTATAAAATTTTTTATTATATTAATTAAATATAAAATTTATTTTTTATTTTTATTTATTATTAATAAATAATTTTTTATTAATTAAATTATTTTATTATATTATTTATATTAATATAATAAAATTATATTACCTAAAATTTTTACTTGTATTATCCCGTGGGTTTCATCTTGCCTTGACCAGTTGACCTACTCAGATTTGTTTTTTTTGGGTTTTATGGCTTCGTGATGAATCGTACGGTAGATATCGATTATTTATTATTATCACAACTCAAAGAAAAGACTTTTAACATGATCCCATTTAATATTATCTATTACGTGAGGTACATGTACAAACAGAAGATACAACTACACGTGTGCAACAGTTCCCTACAATTATTTAAGATGTATTTACGATTATATTACTTTAAAAAAAATAAAAAAAAAATTTAATAAAATATGGTTGCTTAAGCTCAGGGTGTTTTTAGAACGTGAGTGGGGGTCATTCAGTAGTACTGTAGATAGAAATCTAAAAGTTTTCTCCCGGCCTAAACAAGCAGAAAATAGATTATACCACGAGAATGGGGGCTATTCATTGGACTAGCCTAGTAGTTCAAGTATAATGGGCCGCGGCCCATCATTGAAGTATTTGGCAGTTCATTTTTGACTGTATAATTCATTTTCTCTGTCTTTTAATGTCCCTACTGACAGTGATAATAAAATTTACAAGACACTTGCTACATTTTGAGATGTTCCAGTGAGTTTTTAAATAATAATTTTTATTAAATTAAAAAATAAATTTAAGACTCTGACAAAGTAAAGGGGCTCAATTCCAAGACTTGTAGGTACATAAATACATGCAACAACAATCGTACGGTGAAAATAGTTGTTTTGGCTCGTCAGAGATCAACGATCAAGATTGAAAGACAATTTTAGCCAGGCACCATAATGGCGCGGCAGAAATAGGCCCCGTAATTTGGTGTCGGTGTCAGCGACTTTTCGGCAACGCACCGAAATGTGGACCACGTCCCATCCGTTCCCATGCACTTGGCAGGGCTTCCATGTACGAAATCTGACCGCATCCATCAGATTTCTGCCACGTATCATTAGTTACGTGCTGTTTTCTCTCATCTGCGTCGGTGCCCACCTCGACTACTATGTTTCTTCATCTTGTCAGTGCAGTGAACAGAAGAATTCGAAGTTGCTAAAATCTTAACCTCAAATATTTTTATGAAAATTTTAAATTAAATTATATATTTTAAAATTATTTATTTATTATAATATATTCCTAATTATTTAATATATAATTAATGTATATTATACTAATTATTATGAAGAATGTAATTATTTAATGAAGCAAATAGAATTTGGGAATAATAAATAAAAAAATAAAAGTAAAATAATATTTAAAAGACATTGCATTTATAGTTGTTAGGTAGGCAAGTTTGGAAGGGTACTGTCCACTTATGCGTTACCTTCCAAAATAAATATTAAAATTAAAAATAATAGAAGAAAAGTACATGTTCCTATACCATAAAATTATTTTTTAATAATAATAAATTTTAAATTAAAAAAAAATTTCTTAATTTTTTTGTTTTTAATGAGATAATATAATTAATAATATATAATTATATTATATTATATTTAATAAAATTTATAAATTAATTTTATATTTTATAATATAAATTAAATAAATTAAAATACATATAAATAATTTGCTGTATTATATATTATTCTCTTGTATTAAATACTGGTTCTTGAAAGTTTTTCCAAAATAATATTTAAATTTATTTATTTACTTTTTAACCTTAATTAATTAAAAAAAAGAAGCAATTAATTAATATCTACCACCACCGGCTCTACCCTATGATTGGCCTCATTGATGACAGGAGACACGTGTCTCCCCTAGTATAATTTCATTTAAGTCATTTGACACGTGGCACATTTTAGATCCCGGAAAGCAATTGCATGCACTCGGGCGAAAATGCAGGTGACCATCAGAGAGCGGTTTTTATTTTCGGCAGGTTAAAAAATATGTTTATTAATAATAAATAATAAATAATAAAAATATTATAAAATTTTTAATTATATTAATTAAATAATAATTTTTTTAATAAATATATTATTTTCGTACCATTAATTAAATAAATTTATTATGTTAACATTGCTAATGTAATAAAATTATCTTATTTAATTTTTTTTAAAATAATATAATATACAATATAATAAATATTAAATATTTATTTATAATTTAATTTTAATATTTTTTTAAAAATATTATTTTATTTAAAATATAAATAAAAATTCTCTTTTTATCTTTTTATTTTTAACTTTATCATTTACTAATATATAATATTAACTATTTAAATTATATTTTAAAATTTTAAATTTATATTATAAAATATAAAATTAAAAATTAAAATATAATTTAATTATTAATTATAAATATATACCACACACATGAATACATGATAAAAAAAAAAATTAAGAATAAAAATGATAAACAGAGAATGCCTGTCCTTAAAATACGTGTATTTTTAGTCTTTTGGACAAAGACTTCGGTGGAGTACGTAGACCTCTTAGCTCCCATCACATGATTATTTGACTGAAACTGATCGTAGGGTGTTGGACGTCCGATTCGATAGCTTTCAACGCCCAGGATGCGATGATCAGAAAACGGACAATCATTTATTCGGAATTGATTATTGAAAATGAAAAAAAAAAAAAAAAAAAAAAAAAGCATCGCGGCTTTGAATTAGGATCAACCACCACCAAAACGTACTCTCTATCTCCTTCACTCTTTCTCTGTTTACTCCTCTATATAAAACCTAACCCTCCTCACTCTTTCACTCACTCGACCTTCCAAGCAAACCCCAACTGAATCAGAAACTCTCTCTTATTTTCTCAAGAAAACGCCATGGCTGCTGCTCTCAAGGTTGTTTCCGCTTTGGTTCTATGCGTTTTGGTGATTGCACCAATGACTCATGCTTTGACATGTGGTCAGGTGACTAGCGTACTTGGTCCATGCATTTCTTATTTGAGGAACGGTGGGCCTGCTCCTCCGGCTCCCTGCTGCAACGGCGTTAGGGCTCTTAACAACGCCGCTAGAACCACCCCTGACCGCCGAACTGCCTGCAACTGCTTGAAATCAGCTGCTGCGCAAATCCCTGATATCAAAACTAACGTTGCTGCTGGACTTCCTCGCGCCTGTGGTGTCAACATTCCTTACAAGATCAGCACCTCCACCAACTGCGCTAAGTATGCACATCTCAAATACTTACAATCTTCCATTTTTCAATTCTCTGATCGTTTGTTCTAATGATTGCTCCATTGTTTCTGTGATGCTGCAGGGTCCAGTGAAGTGGAATAACTGGAGATCGATTGTCGATTGTGATAGTTTGAGAAGAATAAACGAGGATGTTTTTGTATCCCTATGAGTCTTCCACTTTCTCTTATGTCTAGTTGTGTCTTTGGTCTTTCTATATCCCTGTATCTGTGTCGTTTGTACGTGTTAAACCAAATCAATGTCAGTAATTGGAGTTTATTTATAGTCGTTAATTTCTTGAACATGCTCTTCTCTTCTGTGGGCGACTTCTGGACGATAAGTCGTTCTAAATCACCGAATAATATTTTCCTTGTGACATTAATTGCAAACGTACAAATATCACTGACGGGGTGCACCATTGTTCTAATGAAAGCAGTCCTTGGACTATTAACATTCAATGTCTCCTTCTGGTTTTATGGTCCCGAAACAGCGTTATTGCACCAGCAGAGCTACGTTTCTGATAGTTTCACTCTTCCGTTTTCAACGTTGCTCCGTTAATCTACCGTCAACGGAGTTATATTTATTACCAAGCTAATTAATTAAATTTATTTTAGAGTTCTAGAGCTTGCTCGATTAACAAAATTACAATATGATCTATAACTTTAGCCAATATACTTACTAACAACATGAAACAATGATTATAATGTCCATAATACTAATGTGATGTTAAATTTCGATTCTTATCTTAAAGTTTACGTTTTTGGATCAAGTGATAACATAACATGCTATCGGAATTGTTTGACCAAATTTCATTTTTTTTTTTTGGCTATCTTTCTATTTCTTTTAAATGTGTTTGAGCCTTTTCTCTCCCTTTCTTCTGTCTTTATTGGGTTAAGTAGTAACTTAACATGTTATTAGAGCTGGTTGATCAAGTGGTTATGTCTTGCAGTTTTGAGTTCTCTATCTCTTCTATCTTTATGCGGTTTCGTCCATGTGATTTAATATTTGTCTTTCATGTGAAGGGTATCGATACAACTTAATATTATTATTTGAGTTCTTATTTTTAAGTTTAAACTTTTGACAATTTAATGTTAAATCATGCTTACAAAAATGCTTCTTTGTAATCATTCTACCTAATGCCTTGGTTTTGGAGTGGCTACCAATTGAATTTTTTTCATGGATGATTTGGTAAATAATTTAAAAATTATATGTTTAACTTCACATTAATAATACTAAATTAAGAAAGGTAAAATTTTTGAAATAGTCTTATTTTAGAGATCTTGTACGTAAATAAATAAATAACCTTAAAAAAATTTAAGAAGTTTAGCCAATTTTATTTATTTTTGAATAATTTTATCCTTACAAGACGATTTTCATTTAAAACATTAATAAATAAAAATAAATACTAATTTATTAAAAAAATTATTATAATTTAATAGTAAATATACTATTTGTCACTCGAAATAAAAAATCATCGAAGGCTCTCGATTTGGAGCCGTTCACTGAGTTGAAATTGAACTCAAATCACATAGATGAGAAATAATATACTAGCTGTTTAGCTACATTAATATATTTATTTATTATTGTTTTAAATAAAAATAATTAGGTGAGAATAAAATTGTCAAAAAGAGATGAAATTGGTTAATTTTGTAAAATTTTTTTAAGATTAATTAATTATGTAAATAATTTTAAAAACAAAATTATTTTGAAAATTTTTTCACTAAGAAATTGAAAGGCTGTCGAGATTTCCACACCTTCCAATTTGGGAATGCCCGAACTCAAACTCTCTTGCACCTAACCCCATCAACGGTTGAGCTCAAAAGTCATGCCTGCCAACTACCTAACATGGCTTTGGACCAATAACCGACAAGCAAGTCAGTCCTAGTAATAGTTGTGTTAATGTTGGACCTCCATTTCTTCCCTTTTCCAAACTGTATAGTATTATATTTCTTTTCACATGACTCAAAAATTTAAATAATAATATTAAGTTCTAATAAATTGAACTCGAAAAAATTCAAAAGCAAACAAATTGTTATATTTGAGAATATTATGATTAATATATTCATAATTGGTGCAATAATACGTAGTTATATTAAGTTCATTAATTTCGTGTTAATTATCAATTACAAATCTTTTATAAGAACATATCATGAGAGGATAAACATTTAACAATTAATTAGATATTAAAAGACGAAAAAATAGAAATGAAAATTTTGATTAAAAATATATACGATTATATTTATGATATGTTTTCGTTAAAATTATTGTATTTAATTTTTTTTTTTTTTTTTATAACTCGATCTTTTTAGAATAACAAATTTTTAAAACTTTGCACTTAAAATTTTTTTGCTTTTTCGTGAATAAGAATTCTGTAATTAGCAATTTTATTAGGTCTCTTGATCGTCAGCTTGCTTGCAATTGATTGAGAGCATTAAATAATTAAGTTGCTCAACCATAAGCAGAACCCGAAAATGAAAGCATTAATTCAGACTCAACTGCTAACTAGAAATCCACATTGTGTACAATTATAAGTATTGAAAGTTTCTATTCCTTCCTTAATCCTCACACGGCAAATTCCTGCAATAACTTCTAAGCTTTCTTTCAAGTAATATTTTTTCTAAAATTATGGCGCTTAAGCTTGCTTGTGTTATGCTCCTGATTTGCATGGTTATGGGAGCAGCATCCATGGCGCAAGCTGCAATCACATGCGGCCAAGTGACACGCTCTCTTACACCATGCGTAGGGTATCTGAAAAGTGGCGGCGCTGTGCCACCGTCCTGTTGCAGCGGAATCAGGTCTCTTAATGCCGGAGCCGCCACCACCCCCGACCGCCGGACTGCTTGCAATTGCTTGAAAAGCGCTGCTGGAGGCATCTCTGGTATCAACTACGGCCTCGCTGCTGGCCTTCCTGGCAAGTGCGGTGTCAACATTCCTTACAAGATCAGCCCTTCTACCGACTGCAGCAAGTAAATGATCATTTCCTCTCCAATTTCGTTAGCTTCTTTTGTGCAATTCATTTCTTTATGTTAATTTCTCTTGTTATTGTTGTTTTGCAGAGTGACATGAAGTGCTTCTTGGAGAAGTGATTTTCAGCTAGAACATATTATGCTATATAGAATAAATAAAGTGGGTGCTAGGAATTCTCCCTTCTCGCCGAGGAGAATCATTGTAGTATCGTACTACAAATTTCGTCCACACTTAGTCCTATTGTATTCAACTACTATAATATAATGTAAACTTCTCTTTTTCATAGCTTATCCCCTTTTTTTTTTTTTTTTTTTACATTTTTCCTTGTTATCATTTGCAACGTGAACTAATTAAAATTTTATTAGCACACCACTCTGTTACTATGTCAAATTATATCACTATATGATAGCATCAAAATTACGTTAATTTACCATTATCATAGCCCAATCAATTGTATTAACAAAATTTAAACCCTAAATCTATTGTATCAATTTAAAAAATTTTACAAATTATACTAACTAGCAATGCTAACACATGAGATTTATAATTGTTATTTAAAATTGTCTATCATTAACAATATCCCTTTCACTTTGAAGCATTCTAGGGTTCCTCCATTTTCTAGTGTTGTTGATGATGATAACAAGCATATCTCGACATCAATTTCACGACAAATATTCTTGGTAAACATTATACTAGCAATTAATATGAATGCATAAATTAGGTGTCTATAATACCAATTATTGGAGAAGCTCTTTTCAGCTGTAAAATGAAATAAAGAAGGTGTCAGGGACTCTCCTCCATGAGGGGATTAGAATCTCATCCACTAAGTTGTTGTATCCGACGAATATTAAATAACTTACTGCAATTCTGAATGTTCCTCTATTTTCTTGGAAAGTATATCCTCAGTAAAGATTTCACAACATTTTCTCTGGTTATCAACACCAATTTGCCCTATGAGTGTATTGCAATCAGCGGAGACATCCTGTTCCATGAATGTATTATTAACAAGTACTGCCTGCTGATATCTTATCTTTAAAAAAATTGTCAATTGTTTAATATAAAAATTGATAACTTCATTTGAATACATAAATTGTATTTATTTAGATTAGAGACCTTTCAAATTTATATTTATAGATGCTGGCCTCTCTAAATTCATCACTTTAATTTATTTGACCCCCCCAATTTCTAATTCTAACTCTATAGATTTTTTGTAAGTTCTTTTTGAATCACCTACACTTTTTCAGATGATTCGATTCAACAATCTTACACTTCTTTGATTATCAAAGAGTAATAAGAAATATTAAAACTGTTTAATTGAAGAAATTTCCTTCTCAACGTCACTATTTGCATTTGACTAATGAAAAATGAATGATTTCATTAGAAAATGCGAATCGATTAATAATTTGAATGTGTCAAAATATTTATTTGAGTATTTTTGCTAATAACTCTAGTAAAAAATAATTTTTTGAGCATACTTATATGTGTTACTTTCATAACTTATCACAGGTCCTAAGACTTGAGAACATCGCCCTCCAATACATATATGCCAGAGAACCTGATAACAAAGCTTATATGTCCCAGAACTTGGAAACGAGACTCATATATTTGAGAATTTGAGAAGGAGGTTTATATGTCCGAGAACTTAATGCAAAGAGTATGGTACTACAAATAGCTGTGAATGAGTCATATATGCCACATAGACACACTAGCTAATAATTATCCATCAATTAGAACTGAATATTCATTTTTTTTACACTGAATAACTGTTTATTAAATGTGAGATGAACACTCATTAAATAGGATAATCGCCTATAAAATTAGAAAATTATCCATTGAAATTTATAAAAAGTAAATTTCGCTTTAAATCAAGGGTACTGAAAAGTTGATAATAAATTTATATTTTATTTTAAATATATTTTAATTTCAATACTAAAAAATTATAATCGATAGTATAAATATTCTTGATATTTACTTTATTTTATAAAAGACAAATTTTGAAAACGAGGAAGAAAGTTGTGTTGATCTCTATTGTTGATGTTAAAAGTTGAGAATTAATCGACAAAAGTGATGACCCAAAAATATTGATGATCAATTGCATTTGCACTAACAAAAATAATGGACGAAAAAATTGAAAATAAAAATATTGTTTTTTGACATTCTCTCGGCAAAAAATTAATGTAAAAGATATAAGAGGTATTTGTAATTTTGTCAAAATTCTTTTTTTTTTTTAGAAGGGAGCCGAACTAGAAAAATCTATCATTTGCTATCAAAGCATTCAATTCGATAAAGAAATAGAAAATTATTTAATGCAACTTAATTACAAGATTAATTGATGGAAGAGACTAGAGTAACATATTTTTAAGCAACAACAAACATCAAATCAAACCAATATAATCAACAAATCTGCATGCTTAATTGTCCTTTGCATGCCAAATGTCACCAATCGTAGGGAGTTTGTCTCCATGATCAATTAATTTATAAAAAAATTAAGCCAACAGTGAATTAAATTGAATAAAATGCAAGTACGTACGTGGGGCACTGATATTGGCCGAGTGTCATCAACAGAAACCATTAATGAATAAAACATGGCATCCACACATTTGCATTTCCCGTTCGACAAATTTATGAAGTCTGATAAATGTATCTTTCACATGTCCATTGGATACAAGAACAATAATGCAGTTTGTAATACCATCACTTTTATTTATTGAAAGCTGACCATTACTCACCCTAATTCATTTCAGGGCCCATCTTTGCCAATTCTCTGAAATATAATAAACAAAAAAAAAAAAAAAAAGAAACCACCTGGATTAAGGTAATTAAATTCAGCATCTCTCATGTATGCTGATAGCTAGGTCGTGGACTTGCATACTTTGTATTGACAATGATAAAATGCAGCATTTAAACGACTTATTCTTCGTAATTAAAGAACCTAATATTCTCTTGGTACGAAATTCTCTTCTTTTTAAATTTCGAGTCTTGTTCATTTCTTTCGTACTAATATGTGTCCCAAGGCAACTGAGCAAATTAAGAAGTAAATTTTACACATCATGGCTATGAACAACTAGTTGCATTTTTGAGTAAAGATTAAAGGATCAACTTTAATGATTTGTTTAACAATCGATTAGTGACAGTCCCGAATTTTGGAGGATCTAAACAAATTCTTATAATATAATCTTCTCAAATTTAATATTGAGTCAATAAATAAATAGCAATTTATAATTAATAAATATTATATTTAAAATTTTAATTTTAAACTAAATTTTAAAAGATATAATCAATGTTTGTGTTGATTGTCTTAAAGCCACCGTTCATTATTTGACACAGACATAAGAATTCAACATCCTTATTCTTCCCAACTATCTAGTTTTCCTTTAACCCAGCCATTGTGTAACCTTTTGTGCTAATCATAATTAAAACAACATGCATTTTAGTGTGTATTATTGATTATAAAAGTTCTATATATTGTTCTTTGTCAACATTTCTCAATAAATTTTCACCGCCTGCTTTCAGAGTCAGTGGTTGTAGGTGAAATATATACTGTTAATTCTTAATTACTCACCTGCCAGCAGTAATTTTGATGTTGAATTCTAACTCCCCAACAAAATTGGATCTAGTGATTCAGGAGTGGTAATTAATTACTGCGGATATAATTATACGGTAAGGGCACCATCCTTGCATTTAACATTCTCAACTACAATTCATCAGAGCAATGAATTGAATCCCAACTACTTAGTATTCCCTTTAAAACACTTTCTTTTTACTCTCTGTATATGTGTGTGCGTGTGTGTGTATATAGGGTCCTAAAATCCACCCATCGTCCAAATCACTGAACACTAGTGTTTCTCCTTTCTTTAGTTCTCTGTTGAAAGATTTTTGATTGTCCGAAACACAGTCTTGCATTATGGCTAGCTCTGCAATCCTGAAACTAGCTTGCTTGCTGCTCGTAGGCATGGCGGCGAATGCATTCATGGCGAAAGCAGAGGTAACGTGCGGGCAGGTGGTGAGTGACCTGAGTCCATGTATATCCTATGTCTCAAACGGCGGAGTCTTGCCGGTGAGCTGCTGCAATGGGGTCAGGACGCTCTACAGCGCTGCTCAGACCACACCTGACCGCCAGAATGTATGCAAGTGTTTGAAATCTGCTGTTGCCGGAATTTCATACACCGGTTTCAACCTCGGCCTCGCGGCTGGACTTCCAAGCAAATGTGGGCTAAACATTCCGTACAAGATCAGCCCCTCCACAGATTGCAACAAGTATATAGACTCAACCTAGACAAATTAATTATAAAACTTGTCAAATTATTTAATAATTTGGTTTTCCGTCTTGCATTGCAGGGTGCAGTGAGGATGATGACACGGCATCGATCTAATGTGGACGTGCTATCTGTAGGGTTTCGTACGTAGTTTAAGAATAAGTTAGAGTTGCTTTCTCTCGTGAGGAAGCCTTGAGATCTGATGTTCTGGTTGTAGCTTCTTATCAGTGTGACTGTTGTCTTGTGTATTTGTATGGTCCTGTTGTTTCAGTTTGCTGTATCAAAAGTCAAAAATAAAATTTGTTCTTCTTGTAAGATCGATTAATTTCCCGGACATGATGTTACGATTC
Organism: Swietenia macrophylla; assembly: GCA_032401905.1. Classification (NCBI taxonomy): domain Eukaryota; kingdom Viridiplantae; phylum Streptophyta; class Magnoliopsida; order Sapindales; family Meliaceae; genus Swietenia; species Swietenia macrophylla. The sequence goes on from CP135576.1 coordinate 3,632,126, forward strand.
AGGTGATTAGCTTAATCTGTGATATCAATACCCAGAAAGAGCACTTAATTATAATTTTTAAAGGATGAACCTAAGTCTGAAACGTGTGATTTCATCAGTATAAATTCCAATTGTGAAGGATCAAAACAATGCTTCAATGAACCATCGTTAGTGTATAAGTACGCATCTGGGTAAACAAAATGCACTAAATATAATTATGTCACTAAATGCTACAACGGAGTTTTCTAATCCCATGCGTTAATTGAAGCCAATGGAATCGGAGAGAGGCACGTAGACAAGCCAATCAGCTACCTTTCATGTTGTGAGTGTGATTCAAACCCTTAAGTAAATTATGGTTAATTTTAGTAGTTAAAAATTAATTGAGTTGGGTTAATAAAAATTAATAAAAAATAAAGAGTGTGATTCAAACCCTTAAGTAAATTATGGTTAATTTTAGTAGTTAAAAATTAATTGAGTTGGGTTAATAAAAAATAAAGTTAGTTAAGTAAAAAGATAAATTAGTTGAGTAATTTATTTTTTCGCTAAAAAATAATTAAAATTATTAATATTAGGTACGGTTATTTACTAAGATGTTTTAAATAAATATTATTTTATACCAAAAATATTTTATATAATATTTTTTTTTTTATAAATTCATTCTTGATTTATTTTTTATTTTTATGTTCTCGAGTTAATTTAATAAGTTTTTTTATTATTTTATAATGGTTAAATCTTAATTTTTAATAAATATATGTGAGAGCTTTTGATGTCAATGATTAAGTAAGTTGCTCAAATAATCCCAATCAGTTGCTCCCGCAATCGAAGAAACTATTTTTACTAAAATGAATGGTTATCTTAATTTATCAGAAATTGAAAAGGTAAGGAAATGGAAATTAATGAATAAACCTTAGTTTAAAACATAATATGTTCTACTAAGACATTCATGGAAAAGAAGAAGCCCCTTTGAAAGAAGGTTGTCAAAAAAAATGAAAGGAAGACTTTCTATTTCAAGAATGATTATAAATAAATAAAAAAAAAAACAATCATTCTTGATCTTTATTCTAAATCTTTAATACTTAGTGCATTAATAGACAAATTAAAATTTACATCAAAGAAAATTTAGAACATTTTACATATCAAGTTTTATATATATATATATATATATATATTATAGGATTTGGCTACAAGTGTAAAATTAATTTTTTCAACTCTTATGCTAGTCAAATTTTATATTAATTATTTCTTCTCATATTTTACATTTCAAATTTATTATATAATTTTTTTCAAATTTTATATTAATCGTTTTAAATTTTATGTTGAAAAGTATAAGATATAAAAAATATATTTTAACCAAGTTCATGCCGTTTTAATTTAACTTCGAATACAATTTACAATTTGCATTAATGGTACCATAATCATCGTCATGGAGATTCATAAAAGGGTTGTTGGACTAAAAGCATTAATGAGAAAAACAGTAAACAACGTAATACCGAAAGAGTGTAATAGAATGAAAGTCCCTGTAAAGTAGTAGATATTAGGCAAGATTCGATATATATTACAGCCTTGTAAAGGCATACAGTGACCTTTCACTTGCAATAATGTGTCATTAATTTTGATTTACTTAACTCGAAATGGACTTTCAAGAAATAATGAATTTATGGCAATTCAATCCCTCCCTTCTCTACTATTATTGTTCTTGATTCGATCGTGAAGGCAGTGAAGAGTAACGTCTTAAGGTACTCTAAAACATAAGATGGGCGTGGAACACTAACCATGGAGCTAATCGAGGAGGAAAAAAGCTGGAATGATGACCTATCAAAAGCGAAAGAGTGTGTTTGGAGAAGAATGCTCAAGAATTCGCCACCATTTGCGGCGTTCTTACATGAGTGATAATATATATACGGTCCACCGGTGACCAACCACCAGCCGACGTTGGAGTTGGGCGATAGGATCCCTAAGATTTCATGGCAGTCGTTAACTTGTGCTGAGACAAAGCTTTTTCATGGATCAACCCGGACAAAATACAGCCATGTTTGATAATAATATTGATGTTGACGACAAGGAATCTTGCAGTGCTGAAAGGACAAAATATTTCTTCCTGGCTGCTGCCTGCAGCAATGGCGCTGCTCAAGTTTTGATTCAAAAGAATATGGAAGTAGAAGTTTTCAACAGACAGATTCAAATTCCTCCATCATAACTGAGTCCGACTGATCATCCGATGACATGAACTGTGTTGATCATATGGGTAAACAATTCCCTGGACAATAATAATCCTCTGCAGCATGTAATATTGAATTTTGATCCAATGACTGCAATCACAGACAATCGTCTGATGATGATTACGATGAACTATCCAACGGCTGCTGTGCCCTTTCTTGTTTTAACAATGCAGCTGCCACTGTTAATAAATAATATGATACATAAGTGTGGAAATATTGGCTTTGGTTATCCATTTATTTTACTGCCTGCTTATTTTAAAAAGCAACCGGAATAGGCATAACTACCAATTGCCTTTTCATTCCATCTTTCTCACCTAATTGACACAAACAAAAAATATGCAAGTATGTAATGATTTTGACGTAACATGAATTCAATAAAGCCAACCAAAAGGAGACACGAATTGTTTGATGATCTACAGATATTCAACATTAACCTAAAACCAAACACAATTAGGCCCATCAACGTGTCCCCTGTCAGAAATCTATCCATTTCGTCTTCACAAACTTACAAATTATTTGGGCCAGAAAATACAGCAGCCACAGACATCCTGCATTCTCTTGTCCCTCTCCGTCCCCACTCTGTTCAGAGGATTTTTTTTTTGAGTAATTTGACTAATTTACCTTCCATTACAATGACAAGAAGCTCCACCCTTTGCATACCAGCTAAAGGCAAAGGCAATTCAAAGTTCACCTCAAGTTGAAGTGAAAAAGGTGGAGAGATATTTTGTGGGTGATCAATATGATCGTGCAATTATATATATATATATATATATTTGTCACTCTAAAGCATAGTACTTATCTTCCCAAGTATGACATGTAAAGCAAGTTATTACCAAATGAAAATTTGGCAGCAAACTTTCCACTATACCTCTCAATAAAAATCATGCAACAAGATTGCTTGCCATTGGTCCAAACTACCACGCTGGTTTAGGCGCCAACTGTTACAATCAATGGATTATGATAGGATTTGGTACTAAAGTTCTTCATAATCATGGTTGGTTAGGCAGAATCTTATGCTAATTGGTAATAATATATGATACAACCTTTTCACTTTGTATATGTATATATCTTTCCCAAATCCCAGATATGTATCTAGGGTTTTAAATATCCATTGACTCCTATTTGGGATACAATCAATCGATGTGGTATTAGTATAAATGAATGTAAGCTTCCACTCACTCTTATGTGCACCACACAAGTCACTTTTCCAATATCTAGATAATCATAAACCCTTTAGATATTTCTATACAGTTAATGAAAATCTCTTCTGTTTTTGTTCTCTTGTTGGGTTTCGGTTCTGGATAAAGTTCGAGTATACAGGACCATCTTTTGATTAAGAGTCGGAATCGTTCAGAAAAAGGGTCCCGGATTCCATCAACAACTCGAAAACAATTTAGAAAGCTTGTTTTATTTATTTATTTTTTTCATCTTATCTTAGACAGGGAGAGAAGATGCCATCTCTGCGTCTCTTTCTAGTTGGAATATTAACAACATTACTGTAGCTCAAAAGGGTCATAAAGCTAAATCATGCTCAATCTTTGAGCTAGCCCTAGCAAATTCTCTTCAATCCTTAAATCCTGTCAAAAGTTTCAGGTTTTGTATCCGTTGGTGGTTGAAACTTTAAAAACCTTGCAAACAAGTCCAGTAGTTTTGTGCAGTGAAATATGCATCGGCTGTTGCTTGAGACTGGGCTGGGGGTGTCGCCGTCTAGCGGAAATGGAACGCATGAGGCGTACGTTAATGAGGCGAAGTTTGATACCAATATGGTGATAATTTTGGCGGCTTTGTTATGTGCGCTGATTTGTGCACTCGGGTTAAACTCGATAGTGCGCTGCGCATTGCGTTGTAGTCACAGGTTTGCCTTGGAGACACCGGAGCAAGCCGCAGCACGGCTGGCCGCAACGGGTCTGAAGAAACGGGATCTGCGACAAATTCCGGTTACTGTTTACGGCGAAGGAGTGAATATTCCGGCCACGGAATGCCCGATTTGCTTGGGAGAGTTCGTTGACGGGGAGAAAGTCCGGGTGCTGCCAAAATGTAATCACGGATTCCATGTGAGGTGCATAGACACATGGCTTCAGTCCCACTCGTCGTGTCCGAATTGTCGCCATTCGTTACTTGAACGCACCACAGAAACTTCAGGTGTGCCCGAGGAAACCGCCGGAGCTCCACCGTCGGAAAGTGAGTCCGGTCAGCAAGGCAACAGAGTTGTTGTAGTTGTTAACGAGGCAAGTTAATTTTATGGCGAGTTAGAGTAGTCAATACAGTCATTTTCGAGGCTAAATGTCGTTTATTGGAGGATTAATTGTACATTTAATGAATTTAAAATCTTCAACTGCATCATCAATTGATGAACATCCACCGTAAATCCATGTCTGATGAATTCCTTTCTTAATTTCTCCATGGATTATCATGCAATTGGGAATCTTGCCATGAGATGAGTAGTTGCTATCTTACAGAAGAAGAAAAGAATCCCTTTCATGGATTGGATTTCTCACCTTCTCTTGTTGATTTCCATTCGCTTATACGGACCATTTGTTAAATCAAGTGGTACACTCTCAAATGTTTATCAACATAAATTATATAATTAATATATATATATATTAAATATTAATTTTAATAAAATAAAATTAATGTAATAAAATAAGAGATTAAATATATTTATCAAGTGTTCATGCATAATTTTTATCAAATTTATTTTATTTATTCTTTTATAAAATGATACGATATTTTGTGAGTAAATTAATAAAAAAATATTTTTTATTAATTATTTAAAAAATTATTTTTTAATAATTTTTTTATAAGAGTAATTTTGAGACTATCTAAATTAGGGTGGGGGTTGTGTAATACAAAAAGTGGGGAAGTATCCCCCATAAAATTTATTTAATGGGCCTAAAATATACCTTTAAAAAAAAGCCCAAGAAGAAAATATTATGGGTTGAACATGGGCTGGATGTATATATCTATATATATATATATTGGATAAATAATGGACGCATAACGGCTGGGGGAAAGCTTTTCTCGGTCAATCTACCACTCAACACAGGATGCAAGCAGAGAAACTGGAATCATGGAAGATCAGTGTCTCTGCCAAATCCAAGAACTTCAATTTCAGATTGAAAGCGAAGAAACTTTCACCCACTTGGAAATTCCATCGATTTTCTCTGTTGCTTAAGTTCCACAGGTTTCTCCTCCAACTGAGCTCACACTCTGCGGCTTCGTTTCCCAAGCCCAAGCCACGACGCCAAACTTTCACATCCAGATTCCTCGGAGCCGTGCAGAAATTCCGCAGTCGTCGTGCAAAGAAGCAGACTGGATCAACTGAGGAAGCCTCAAAATTCGCAACCCCAGAAACGAAATCTTCCATTAACACATTGAAGCATCTCGTTTTCGAGGTAAAGTGAAGTTTAATATGGACTGTTTCTCTAATTTTGTACTAATTTCCGCTAATTTACCGTATTTTTTTTTTCCCAGGAACCGGTCTGTACAAGCTCTTTGGTTTTTGGGATTCTTGCGTTTTTGTTTCAGTCGATCTACGAGAAAGACCAGAGAGTAATAATCGTCCTCGGCTCCGTTATTCTGTTGCAGTTTCTAACATTGCTCAAGAAGAACATCACTGGAAAGTCTAAGACTGTGTTTGCATTTGCAGTTATTGCAACAGCAGTGTGTTCATTTGTGTTTGATTCAGAACAGTTTCTAAATTACGACCAAGCTTGCATTGCAGAGTTTGTTTGGAAGGCAGGGAATTGTATAAGCTGGCTCCCAAATCTTTTATCCAATGTTTGATGGAAGGGCTCATTGAACAATCAATAATAACTTGTATCTATGAACTGATTGTTGAATACCGTGTCTATATTGGGCCCGATCATCATCTTGGGCCTGTCTGGATCGATTAGTGATTTAGATCTGAAAGTTTTTTAATTTTTTTAAATTTAAATGACATTAGCTGTTGTAATAACATCCATGTCCCTAATTTTTTATATTTCATGTGTAAGAAGATTGTTTCTCCGTCAGTATCAAATAAGCCCCTAATTGTCTCCAAATATTGGATACGTGGCTTAAAACAAGTCGGTGTTCCAGGCATTTAAAGTTTTCAAGAAAAAATAGGGACGTATTTGACATAAATGGAAAAAATTTTGCCTTTTCTATGAAAATGTAAATCAACAAGGATGCTCATATTATTATCCCAATAACTTTACGATATTTAATGCGGTAAGACATCTCACGTACCCAGCGGTGGGAGGTGTAATTTACGCCCAGAAAGGAAAGAACAGTACAAAGCGGGTGAGTGCAATGGGGCCCATGGTGGTTCCTGCTGATGATGGGAAATTCCGCCCACGCGTACTATGCGCGTGTAAGCCTACTACTTATGGTACGAAGATTGAAGACATAAAGTTGTTGATGTCAGTAGGTCCCACCAGAACTTTAAATGGATGCATGGTGACCGTGGATCTCTTGGCCATGCGCAGATCCGACGGGGTACGTTTACAGTCAAAGATCTATCTCTTTGACCACACCGGAAACATGCCTTTTTTAACAACTTAATTTTCAAAAGTTTGACTGGCTTGTCAGTTCAATCGAGGTGCTCTTCGTTGAACAGCGAGATTACTTTACATTTACTATTATACCCTTGATCTTTCCAGATTTTACGGAAACCAGGCCCGGAATTCTTGCCCCCTCTTTTAATATTTTGACCAATCAGCAAATTACAGCTTTAATGTTGGAATAAACAACTTTCTCACAGTTCAGAGGTTGAACAAAGAAATGGCAATGTAGAAATATAGAATATAACAAGGGTAAATTGATAAAATCATGTCGGAAAAAAGCCAGTTCTGTTGTTGATTAATCGTCATAATGACATGTTAATTGATTAATTAATTAAAGCCGGGTTTTGATTGGTTTGACCAGTGCTTAGTGGTTCCATTTTCTTCTCTCTCTAATATTCTTCTCTTTCTTTTGGTTATTTTTCTGTCTAAAAAAATTCTCTCTCACTTCTCTTCTTTGACTTGTTAAAGCTTTTTCCTTTCATCTAATCAAATACCACAGGTTGTAGTTGCAAGTTTCGACATTTGGTCATCCCCTTTATCGTACCAGTTCTTGGACTTTGTATGAACCGCAGAAGAATTTGCGGTATTTTTTTTGTATTTTTTTTCAAGAATTGATGATTGTTGTGAATTGGGTTGTGTTTTTTTTTTTGCCTTGCGAAGAAAATCAGGGGTGGGTTTGTTTGTTTGAATCTGTGTTGTTTTGTTGTTTGCTATGGTGGTTTTATTACGTAAATGGGTATGCCTTTATGTGTTTCATTTCGTAGATTGGAGAATTCAACAATCTGATCGGTTATGTATTAATTGTGTTTTTCTCCTTATTGTGGATCTGGGCTTTTTTTTTTTTTTGAAAAAAAGCTTTTTTATTTGGTGGGGATGCTGATTTATTAGGTTATGTTGTCTTCTTTCGAAAGAGCATTAATGGTTTATGCGGCTCAATCTTGAGTTCGAGCAATTTGATTGTGTAGGTTGTAAGCGGATAATATTGCTTTCGATTTGTGTATTTGATGATACATGGGATTTGTGATATTTTTTTGTTGTATGAAAGGATAATTTTTTCTATATCATTGTAGTTTCGTAAGGGTTAATTGCTATGGGAATGTAAATAGATAAATAATTAGGCTGAAGTGGAATTTACGTGGATTAGTGATCACGAGCTGGTCTAAATCTACCCAACTGTCTACCCATCTACCCATCTGTAATTTCCTCACTTTGCATGTAATAGGGCTGTAATTAGATCTCTCTCTTTCTCTGTGTGTGTGTGTGTGTGTGTGTGTGTGTGTGTGTGTGTGTGTGTGTGTGTTTTTGTGTGTGTGCAAGTCTTTAGATGAATAGTTGTCGCAACTGAACTTTTGGCCTTTTTTAGTTAATGTTTTTCCTTTGCTAGGATTTGCTATTCAATTGCTGACTGTCAATGATGGTCGTCTTATTAATTGTAATTGTTGTATCTTTCAGATGATGTCTTCTGTCAATTTGTTTATTGGCATTGCTAATCTTTTTATATGCTTGCTGAGGATGATGTTTATGTTGTTTGTTTTCCCTTGGGCAGAAACGCACTAGATCTTGATAGATCTCTCAACTTTATACATAAGATGGGGTGTTTCACCGTTTTGAAGAGTAAAAAGAAAAAACCTGAGCTGACGAGACACATAAAACGGGTCAATCCTCAGGAGCAGATGCCTACCACACTGCCTGAACCCCAAATTGCAACACGCTCACTGCAATCAGCTCCTCCAAGCTTTAGGACAAGAGTGAAGCCTATTCAACAAAATAAAACGACAACTAGCAGTAGAACACGGGCGAAATCTGCCCCATCTAGTCTTGATGCAGCAGAACAAGATGCACTTGCGTCTGTTGAATATGAAGAACAAGAAGAGTCAAGGAGTCGAGTTGGATTGACGAAGGAACCGCTGTCCTCAAGTCCACAACCTCTTCCACTTCCATCACCTCAGCGTGCTGCTGTGCTTAAGACTACTGGAAGCTCTAAAACAGTGAATGTCAGCGGTCCTCTGTTTGCTTCTGGACCTTTACCACTGCCTCCTACTGGGGCTGGGACACTCCGAAACTTTCCGTACGAAGAAGTAGCTGCTGCTTGCCACAATTTCTTTTCAGATCGATGCATGTCAGAAGGTCTATCTTCTGTAATGTATAGGGCTTCATTTGGAGATGAAGTTTCAAGTTCGAAAAAGTTTGAAGCCACTGTTACTCGCCTCAATCCGTCAAGTCAGGTAACATATGAGCATATGGTTTATTTGAATGCAGTCATGAAAGTATTGCTTAATTTGACTCTTTTGGTTTTTGGTCTTTGCTGAAAATGGCTCCAATTGAAGATGAATGTTCTTTGTTTGTTATTGTTATATCATGTTCGTACAATCATATTAAACACTGCTTTTGTTGGTATCTGAAACTAATTTTCTTCTTAAGTTTAAGAAAATTACGGTAACTTAATTTTATATCTCATCAATATCTATGTTCTTACAGGGTTTGAAGGAATTCATAAGTGATTTAAACACCCTTGCATCTTTGCAACATCCAAATCTCTGCAAATTGCTTGGTTATCATGCATGTGATGGTTCAGAACAGAGGATGTTGATCTACGAGAGGCTTTTCCATGGAAGCTTGGACCGGCTTCTGTATGGGAGATCAGATGGGCCCCTCATTGATTGGAACACCAGGATAAAAATTGCATTATGTGCTGCACAAGGTCTTACCTTCTTGCATGAAGAAGGGCCATTTCAGGTAATTAGAGATGTCATTTTCAGATGAGTAAAACTGAATGAAAGAGAACATGGTGCACCATATTGCTTGTAGTCCAATTTAGTCTCCCCTAGCTATTACTGAACTTCACATTTTTGTTTACAGGCAATGTATAATGAATTTTCAACTGCCAACATCCAGATTGACAAAGATTTTAGTGCAAAGCTTTCGGGATATGGTTGTGCAGGTCATATTCCTGAAACAGACATTTCCAATAGTTCAGTGGTAAGTACTTTCCCACTGTTTCTTGATATTGTTCTTTTTTGGATAATTTGATATGCCTATCTTATCTTTATAGTTTTAACTGAATCTGCATTTGTTTGTTTTGATATGCTTTTGGTACATGTTCTATTTGAGTTCATTGGGGTTGATACAATTTTCATTGTTTTGCTCTTTAAAGGCTGCAGCAAATCTTTCTGTGGAGACATTGGAGAGAGGATTGTTGACTCCTAAGAGCAATGTTTGGAGTTTTGGAATTGTTCTTCTTGAGCTACTCACAGGCCGAAAGAATCTTGACAGCCGCCATCCCAAGGAAGAATGGAACTTAGTTAAGTGGAGCCGGCCTTTCTTGGCCGACGAATGTCGACTCTCACTTATCATGGATCCTCAGCTAAAAGGTCGCTTCCCATCCAAAGCAGCCCGGATGGTAGCTGACATTGCTCTGAGATGTCTGCAGAAGGATCCATCAGAAAGACCTACCATGAGAAGCATTGTTGAGAATCTCAAAACCATACAAGACATGAAATACCCCCGGCGATATCCTCTTCAAGAGCCAGCAGTAATTAACAGTAAACAGATGTCAAGGTCGCCAAGTCTCAACGGGATCATTACCCCCCCACCCAGAACAAGTTTTTCGCCATCTCCACCCTCAGGCGCTCGATCATCTTTTTCTCCTACAAGACCACTTGCTCTGCCCTTGACTCTTCCGCCGCGTGCTTGCTCATCCACCATCGCCTTGGAGGAACTTGATAGGCAAGAGATTAGGAAATCATCATCGTCAACTGCTCGAAGGCGTAGTGTTGAAGGATTCTGAGTGTTTATAATATGGATATTTTTCTTTTTCTTTTTTTTACTTTTTAACTTTTTGTGATTCTATACATACATAGAAGATAAAAATATGTGGTGCTTCCATCTTTGCCTTCCCTCAAAAAGATGATGTAATTGAGAGGATGGTATTTTGTAGATAACGAGTGCAAACCTGGTCTGACTGGGTTCACATTAGTTTATTTCAAACCAGATGCCATTTACATGATAACTTACATACTCTCTCTCCCAATCCCGCGCTCGGATAAGTCGGGGTATTCATTTTTGTTGTTAATGAGTAAAAATTAGGGATCTATTTGATAAAATGTATAAAAATTATAGGGCTCCAATACTATTATCCCAATATGTGTCAGGGTATTACAAGTTCTTTTCCTTTTCCTGGAAGGTTTAGCAGGAGAAATCTGAGTTTTACGAGGAAAGCATTATAATCCTAGCAAAACTCTTTGATTTTGGTTCAAACATCATCTTCGCATCACTCAAATCAGTGCTGTTTCGAGAACTTTCATGATGCAGGAAGTACGATCCAACGGCAGAAAATTGAAGTTACGTAAAGTGGGCAATCAGGAAAAAGAAGATAGGATCAGTAATTTACCTGATTCAATCCTTTGCCACATTCTTTCGTTTCTTCCCACAAAATATGCTGCAGCAACTTGCATTCTTTCTTCAAGATGGAAGCTCGTATGGATTTCGTATCCGAGTCTTTGCTTCGACGACAGATTACGCTTGGGTTACACACGTCATCCTGTTTTTAATATTGACAACAGTCCTTTGATTAAGTTTGAGAAATTTATAGATGATGTGTTTTTTCAGTGTGAGTCGGTTAACATTAGCAGTTTTCTCTTCATTGTTGCAAGCTCAACAATTCATCTCGTTTGGAATTCTGGATTTCTTCTGCAATTATGCACAATATTCGTGAGATTGAACTCAATATTGGGGGTCACGACCGTGTTGAATTGCCCGAGTGTCTTTGCACTTCCAAAACACTTTAGGTTCTCAAACTGAATTCAGATTTTGTTATCAAGATTCCTTCCTCTGGAATCTGCTTTCCAAGTGTCAAGATTCTTGATGTTAAAATGTTCTATCCTGATAACAACATGACCAAGAAGCTCTTTACTATATGCCCTGTGCTCGAGTATTTGTCCATAAATGCATATCTGAATAACTATAATTTGGTGACTAACCTTAATATTTCATCTCCTACTCTGAAGAGATTAGCCTTGGAATTGAGAAAGGATGATTTTAGATATGTTGCACACCATGTTATGATTAAAGCACCAAAACTCGAACACCTCTATATCAAGGATTATACTCCAGTACGCTACGTAGTACATGATCATGCACGTATAAATTCTAAAGTGTTTGTCGACATTACCTCTGTGTTGAAAAGACTTAATCCGGCCCATTGTATAGTACAGCTTCTGGAGGGCATCAGCAATGCCAGGTTTCTGTCCTTGTCTAAGGGCACTATGTCTGTAAGTTTTCTTTCGTCACTCCCTAATGTCAACGTCAATATTGAAGTAAGAACATTATTTTTAAACAGTTTTATTTATACTTTATGTTAGGNCTTGCCAAGTTGAATTCCTATGAAACCATGGAAATGCATTTGCTCTCTTTGAAACTCTGTTGAAGAATATGGATCTGATTTCTTGAAATGGTTTTTTTTTTTTTTTGGTTTTTTGGATTTACATAATCATGGATTTTGTGATACAAATACATTATCTACTTTTTGCTGTCTCTTTGTGAATTTTGTATTGAAGTTGGTAATATCTTGCGTGTCAAGGTTTTTGAGTTTCTGAGCCTCATAACTAATAGCTAGAAACCTGATTGATTGCAGAGCAGCTACAAATACATCTGACTTTTAAGTATAGAATGACATTATTATATGGAAAGTGTAAATGTTATATTGTGTCTTTGTACTTTTATATACATCAAATTCGGAACCTTACCAATCTGTATTTCTATGGTTTATGATTACTACCAAATGTAGTCATACTCATCATTCATCAAGCAAGAGTTTCAATGAAATTGAGAGGATTGTAATTTTTAGATAAAGAGTTGGAGCCTGATTTGACTGGTTCAATTAGTTTGCCTCAATCCAGATGCCTGGTTCAATTAGTTTGCTTCAATCCAGATGCCATTTAAACAAAAACCTCCATTCTCTCCCCCTAAAATTTCACTCATTTTTTGTCACATGAATTTAAATCAAATCCTGCTTTTTGGAACTATCTTATCAATTGAATGTTGGTATGTGTTATCTTAATAACTGGCTGCTAGCATCTGCAGAGAAGCTTGTTTGGATTTTAAGCATAGAATGTCATTACCAATTTCTTTGTTAAGAGTTTCTAAGTTTTCTACAAGATGCCAGAGCACACAGTACATCAGAATTGGTAAAATCATCCACTCTATGCTTAACCTGACAGCACTGTAAACAAATAATTATAATTTTCATGCTGCAAATAAACTCAAACCTTGATATGCAAGAAATTGTCTACAATAGAAACTTCACAAGGGAAAACCAAATTAAGAGAGGATAATGCATTTGCAATATCACAGAATCCATAAATATCTCATTAAGAGCATTGAATTCTTCTGTGAAAACTTTCAAAGGACTTTTACTCTGCAACTCCTGGAGCCTCTTTCAAACATTAATAGTTTCTGGTAAACCTCGTCTTTCAAATTCACTATTCTTAAATTTGATGATCAATGTGTTCAAAACCTCACTATTCTTTAATAAGTATTGGATCAGCTTCAGTTGACTTTCTTCACCTTTAAATCCTCTAATTTTGATTGTCTTCTCATGTGACAGCAAACAATCAGGCACGAACTGCATTTCAGTCCACCCACATTGACATCAAGATCCCGATTACCTGAAAACAACTATCAGAGACAGCAAATTAGGAACAAATTGGTGCAAAGTTCATGATCACATCCTCACCTTCCCAATGATAAGAGATTCTAAATTAGGTGTACTACTGAGGATGATGGGAAGCAATCGCCATCCAGAGAAATTACACTCCACCCCTAAACAGGTCAGATTGGGAAGTGTAGGAAAGAAATCCACACCAGCGCCATTAAGAACTTTGCACTGATTTTCCTTGAGAAATAGAAATTGTACCATCAGTCTACACACACAAAAAAAAAAAAAAAAAGGAAGAAAGAAAGAAAAGTTAAGAATATTGAATTTGCATTAGAGAGGCTCAAACTTACATATATAGTGTCATGAGACAAGGACAGAAACTTGGCATCCGTGATACCTTTGAGAAGCTGTATCAGGCATTGAGCAACTAGATCGAAGTACATGCAGTTCCTAAAGTAAAAATCAACAACCAATTTAGTTAAGGAATGTGGTTCATGTACAGTATAGGATAGTGGAGAACAATCAATGATGTAGAGTTGGTCAAGATTTGATGCCACAATCACAACATGATGCTCAGTATCTCTCAGCTCATCGGTGTGTACAAATTCTAAGGCTAACCTCTTCAGAGTAGGGGATGAAATATTGAAAGTTGCCGAATAACCATACAAATTTCCCTTAATTGGCAAATCTTCAAGCGCAGGGCAATTAGAACAGAGAACCTCGGACAAGTTGTCTTCAAGGTTATACATTTCAACATGAAGAATCTTAACACTAGGAAAACACATTCCAAGGGAAGGAATCTTGATAACAAAAAACAAATTCAGTTTCAGAACTTCAAGTGTTTTACAGGTGTAAATACTGTAGGGCAACTCAATAATGGTGTACCAACTGCCTTCAATACTGAGTTCAAGCTCACGAACGTTTCGCATAATTGCAGTAGAAATCCAGAAATTCAAACAAGCCGAATATCTGGGCTCGAAACAATGGACTGAAAACTTGCTAATGTTTACCGGATGAGTTAGAACAAGCAACCTATTTACAAAATTCTCAAACATAGTCATAGCATCGTTAGTCAAATCACCAGTTCGCTCGTACTAAGCATATCCTGTCGTCAAAGCAAAGATTGGAAAGTGAAAGTCCAAACAAGCTTCCATCTTTTAGATAAAATGGAAGTTGCCACAGCATATTTTGTGGGAAAAAATGATAGGATGCGAGATAGAATTGAATCAGGTAAACCACTGATTCTGTCTTCTATACCTTGATTGCCCACTTTAACCTCAGCGGATTTTCTAACCATTCTTTACTAGCGAAATTTGTCAACCAACCTGACCAAACCTGAGAGATTATACTGACAGTATTACTCAAGATAAAAAGGTGGGGTTTTCTGTACAACTCTGTTGTTTCAGTTCTCCTATACTTTATGTAGATTAGCAAAATTGTTTGATCGCAGAAAAGAAAAGAAAAGCCTTCCATATACAACAATCAAGCACAGGAACATAAAATTGCAGCAAAACAGATACAAGGAACAGACAATTAAGTACCCTTTTGTTCAAAAGTTCATCGCATATCAACCTTCTCGAACAGAAAAGCTTCTAATGTAATAGGCCTACTTAGAGAGGATGATAGGAAGCAAGCAACTGCAGCAACGGAATATGGGATAAAACGTTGAGTTAGCTGTGCCCAACCCAAAGCATCAAAAATGATCCCTTACTGTTAAATCTTCAGGGCAGAAGGCATACAGAAAAAGTCTTCTCAGCCAAGCTGTTGTCAGGACACTTCAATGAAACATCAGAATCTTTTTGACAGTTTCGGAAAGCACACTAAATTCAGGAGCAGCGCAGCTACGGTGAGGTCTCACAATTTGTTTCAAAATTTATTTATAAATTAATTATAATTTAAACATGGAATATAAATTTATAATACTAAAATCACCTAAGTTTAGACAATTTTTCCGTGTTATTTAATTGTCATTAAATAAGAGATTTTAAATAGATTCAAGATTTTTACATATTTTCCATTATTTTCTTACAAATCATTGGACAGAAAAAAAAAAAAAAAAAAAAGGAAAATAAATGGAGTAGAAAGTAAAACCTGAGCAAGGGTAGTGGGTTCTGCTTGCTTAGTTATCAAAGAAATAGGTTGAATTTGGTAAAGGAATCCGAAAATAGAAATTTTTAAATAGTTTATTTTAGTATATTGGATGTGATAAGTCTTATTGTTTTAATATATTCGATATGATAAAATTATTTAATTAAAAATATTATTATAATATTTAATATTAATAAATAAATTTTTTTTATTTCATTAATTAAATAATTTCATTACATCAATTATATTAATATAATATCACCGTTTCACCTAAA
The DNA here is from genome assembly GCA_032401905.1 of Swietenia macrophylla. Classification (NCBI taxonomy): domain Eukaryota; kingdom Viridiplantae; phylum Streptophyta; class Magnoliopsida; order Sapindales; family Meliaceae; genus Swietenia; species Swietenia macrophylla. Next base: position 3,647,889 of record CP135576.1, read on the forward strand.
AATTTTTTTTTTTAAATTTTCTCATTTTTTAATTTTTATAAAAATAACATTCGTATTTTTTCACCAAATACTTATAAAATTACAGTTCATTCTTTAAGTTAAAGGGAGCAATGCAATCTCACTTTCAAGAAACCTGAAAGTATGTTCTTATTCGTCAAAACAATATTATTTTATACTTTTCAAAATATCAAAACTCTCGCTTAGTAATTCAAGATCACATGTATTTTTGAGAGGTTTCTTTCTATTTTATTTGTCTCCCCTCTTATACAAAATGGTAGTTTTGGGGTGTGGAATAAACCCCAAAGTTTTTTGATTCAATACATCCAGCAAATACAGAGACTCTTAACTTAAGAAACATGGGCATGCAACCATCACATATAACAGAACAGATACTATTTCATATTTTCAGATGACATCTATCATAAATATTTTATTCTTTCATTTGAACTACACATATATGCAGCATCTAGTGTTTGCATACACTGAAAAAGAATCCAAAATGAAAACAGACTGAGAGAGAACTCCGGGATGATCATCTGGAAAAATATTCAGGGAAATGGAATTGTGCAAGTTTTGGAAGCCATTGAAAACATGAGAATTTCTTTCGGCAGATCTTCCTTTGGTGCTGAACACCAAAAAAAAAAAAAAAAAAAAAAAAAGAACTGAAAACTGCTCCAGGACTTCACTATTTTTCAACAAGCACCTGACCACTTCCAGCTGTTGAACTTCTCTCTGCAACCTTAGTATATTACTTACCTTAACATCTAACAGCAAACAATACGGCATACTCTTTGGTTCAACCCAATCAAAATCCTCGCAAGTAATGTCTTCTAACTGAGAGTGACACTGTTTATCAGTCTAATGAAACAAGAAGAATGAAGCATTAGTTTCATAAACAAATTGAACCAGTAATTCCATGCGTTTGATAAGGACTTCCAGATTACGCGAGTTATTGAGAAAAGTTGTCATCAATTTCCAACTTCAAATGGACCGAATTGGGAAACAATGGCAACTTTTCAATAAAAGCAAGGCCTAAAGCCTACAACGAAGACAAAGATAACTGTCAAATAATGTTGTAAGGCGAGGGAAAAATCATTCTTAAGAAAATATCACTTTGTAAAGGCAAAGGCAAAAATTTGTAGCGTGAAGTGCAATGAAGTGCAATTAGAAACCAATCGCGCTCCGGAAAAAAATCTCAATATCGTATTCGTTTAGAAGAAAAACAAAAATTGTGAAATTACCTTCATTGACAAATAAGGCAATGATAGAATCTTAATATTTTTGATATCTCTCATAAGTTAATCTTAGTTAAGTTAGGTTAATAAAAGTTATCTAATTGAATACATAGTTTAATTAGTTGAGTCATTTATTTTTTCAGTTAAAAGATAATTAAAGTTGTTAATAACAATGATTAGCTATTAAAATATTTTAAATAAATATTATCTTATAACAGAAATAGCTCTTAAGTTTAAAAAATCAATATAACAGAAAAAAAAACTTTTTTTCTTGAATTCATCTTTATTTTCTTTTTATTTTTTGATTCTTGAGTTAATTTGATAAATTTCTTAAAATTTTCTTAATTATTTCTTAATGATTAGATCTTAGTTTTCAACAATTAGAATATTGACTATGATGTCTACAATCATATGAATGGGTTGAACCACAGTCTGTGCCCTCTTGTTTACTGTTACAAGTCAAGAGAACTGAAATGAGTGATTTTCAAGGTGATAAAGATGAACTAGAACTGGTGAAGTTCTTGTTAAAGAATGATGAAGTTTTGATAACAGAGATTATAAAATCTTGGGAAATGGCTTCAAAGAAAAAGCTTAGTTTTTGCCAGAAGTTATTAATGTTCGAAAAAGGTTGCAAGACTTGTCAATTTGAATTCCTTTTAAGGGTTTCCAGTCTGTGATCTCTGGCTGTCTCTTATCATGAAACTGTAAAGACATATACTTTGTGTTGAAGTAGAGGAATCTGAATACTTGACAAACTCTTTTTTTTTTTTTTAATGAGATAGCTATGGATAATTTGACTCAAAGGCATTGGTGTTTACTGTTCGTGAAGTTTGTATTAAAGTTGGAGTCAAATGGCACATCCCACGTCAGATAGAGTATGGACTAATCTTAAATTTATAAGAATGAATAAATAGCATCACCTAATAAGTTAATTTTTTAGGTTGATGACAAGCGTCTAATTCATATCATAAAGAAAGACTTTTTATAGTGCTAACAATTTGAATGTTTTTGAGCAGAAGGAACATTATAACTATTAGCCGATTGATTATTCACCGCATTGAGTGAAAATTTTGAAACGAGATTTCTTTGTTAGTAAAGCATATTGTTTTGTATGAACTTATGCCAATGCATGCATGCAAACTCTTCAAATTTCAGCCTTGCAGTGGAAGAGGAGATCATTAGTCTTGTAGTTTGTCTAGAACTTCACTTTCTTGAATTACCAATTAATTTTGTAGTTCATTAACTGTAATTTTACTATTGCAAATCAAACAAAACGTTGATGTTTTCAGATTTGTATAATATGTAGAATCATTGCATGCATGCAATGCAAATTCAACAACAAAGCACAGGTAACGCTTCATCCAACTAAGGAAAGAAGCTCCAAGACTTGCAAACTTAAAGTCCTATGAAAGTTTTTACTTGGCAGAAAAATTGTGTTTCTTTTGCAGCAAGAGAATTATATATCTTTTTTGGCAAAGTTGCTTCCAATGAGTTAGAATCTTTGAATGAATGGCATTACCAATTTGAATGTACTGTATGCCCTCGATTCTTGGCTTTGTTTGCTGTTACATGTCAAGAAAATTGACATGATGGAATTTGAAGGTGACAAAGATGAACAAGAACTGGTCAAGTACTTGTTAAAAAATGGTGAATTTTGTGTAAAAATGGTTGTTAAATCTGGGGAAATGACTTGACGGGAAAAACTTCAGCTTTGTAAAATGCTATTAATTTTCTTAAAGCTGTTCGTAGACTTATCAAACTAAATTCCTTTGTGAAATGATCGTTAAATCTTTGGTTGGCAATTGCTTCCTAACATCCTCAGTAGTACACCTCAAATAAGTGCTTTTGTCTCTGAGAAGGTGGAGATGTGATGAACATTTGAACCAAATGGTACTTAAATTTGTCATTTCTGATGTTTGTTTCATTGTAAACAGAATACTTTTGGACATAATGGGTGGATTGAACCGTGGGGTGTGCACTATTGTTTACTATTACATGTCAATAAAATTGAAATTCTGGATTTGAAGTCAGAAAGATGGACTCAAAATGGTCATGTACTTGTTGGAGAATTGCCTGCCAAGGAAAAGCTTTGCCAGATATTACGAATGTTAGAAAGAGGCTCCACAACTTGTCGAGTTTGAATTCCTGTAACGGTTTTGTCTTAAGATCCCTTGGTAGTTCTAATCATGGCTCTCTAATGAAACTCTGTTCTAAATGAATATAATTTCTTCACGTGTTGATGAAGAGAGAAGTTTTAGCAGCATGACAATCAAAATAGACGGCTAAACCTTTGTTCGCAGAGCTGCTTCTATGAACTTGTGTTTCCATTGCAACGCATAAACTCTACTTCTCTTTTTGTCGTTGTCACCACCTCTCTCAACTACCATGAAAGAATCACATTCTAAGAATAGCAAGTCCAAAAGACTGAAAGTGGGCAATCAAGTTGAAGAAGAAGATAGGATCAGTCGTTTACCTGATTCAATGCCTTGTCACATTCTATCGTTTACCTGATTCAATCCTTCGTCACATTCTATCATTTTTACCCGCAAAATATGCTGTGGCAACTTCAATTCTATCTTCAAGATGGAAGCTTGTTTGGACTTCACTTTCCAATCTTTGCTTTGACAACAGGTTGTGCTCAGGGTACAAGCGCACCTATGATTTGACTGGCGATGATTCCACCAAGTTTGCGAATTTTTTGAACAGGGTGCTTCTTCTTTCTAGCCGGTAGAACATTAACAAGTTTTCTCTCCATTCTGGACGCTTGGCTAGTTTCAAATTCTGGGTTTCTTCTGCTATTATGCGTAATGTTCGTGAGATTGAACTTGATCTTGAGTATCATGAGCGTGTTGAGTTGCCTGAGAGCATCTACACTTGCAAAACACTTGAAGTTCTCGAACTTCACTCCGATTTTATTATTAAGGTTTCTCCCTCCGAAGATTCTTCTTATTGTAAAAAATAAAAAATAAAAAATAGAAGAGAAATTTTTTTAAAAAATTTATCATAGTATTTATTATTTTTAAATTTTAAATTTATTTAATAATTTTTTTAATTAATTAATACGATTTTAAAATTTTATTAATTATTTTTTAGTAATTAAACCTTAATTTTTAACATACCATAGTACTGAAAACTAATTCAGATGGATTAATCCTCAGTCAGTCCTCTGTTTGCTTCTACATGTTAATAAAAGTGAAATTAGTGGATTTGGAGTTCAAACTGATGCAGATGGACTTGTCAAGTACTTGCTGAAGAATAGTATCGTTTTGGATAAAATGATAATTAGATCTTATGAAAAGGCTTCCAAGAAAACACTTTGCCAGAAATTATCAATGTTCCAAATAGGCTCTAAGACTTGTCAGGTGAATTCCTTTTAGAGTTTTCACTCTCAAAATTAAGATCTCTATAGGTGGTTTTGATATCATGAAGCAGTAACAAATTCAAAAAGCCCAAAATAGCCTCTGTTATAACCCTGTTGTAGATGATGAATCGGACTTCTAGACATGTTTTTGGGATGATATTTCGTGCATTTTGAGATGCAAATGCAGTGTCCACTTTTTGCCTTCTCTTTGTGAAGTTTCTATTAAAATTGATAATTGCTTTAGATTTTGATGGTTTTACCTCGAATAAACATAACAACTAATAGCCAGTGGGTAACTTTTTGCAGCATGAGAATCAGAAGAATTCTTTGTAATTTATGAGGCTGTTTCTGTTAAACATTGCATGCATGCATGCATGCAAATTCTGAGAACAAAACATCAGTGAGCTAATGCAAGACAAAGTCATTAATTCATGTACTTATTCCTGCTCAAGAAGTGTTTACTTCTTTGTCGAAATTAAGAACCAATTTGTCTAACTGTAATGAGACCCGGAGTTATGTTTATGGCTCCAAATCTTGAATGCTTCTCTGTCGGAAGATGAAACCTTGATATCTTATATGGTGCTTGAATTGCATTCCTTACTCGAAGTGTATACTGTTATGCTTTTCGCAAAATCCTTTGAGGAAGACTTGCACGATTTTGATCTGCTGGAATGGGTGTTCTGGCCGACCCTCTGCTACTGCTTCTCTGAGGATCTACAATTTCTTGAGTTGAATTATGTTAGAATTTAATGCCAGTAACCTCACCTAGAGACTCACTATTAGGTAGGTTTGTAAGGGTCATACGTGATATTGGTACTGTGACAGTCCACTTGGCTGGTGTTATTTATGAGAACTATACTGCAAAGTCTCTCAAATCTGCTCATGATATGTATAGATGTAAAATTTTGCACTACCATAAGAAAATATAATTACACCTCAACTATTCGATTGTAGTACTTAATTCTAACAAATTTCTTTTGAAATTTTATCGTGCTGCATATGCTTCCTTTTGAAACTCAGCCGCAAAAGAAGAATCTAATTTCTTCGACTAGTTTTGATGAGGAGATACTTGTGGATTGGTACAACAGTTTACCAGCAGTCTTGAAGAAAACAGTATTAGTATTGTAAAAAGCCCTTGTAAATTCAAAATGCATGCAGATATGGTATACTTGTATGGTTAGTTAAAAGCACATGCACCCTCTTCCAACTACATTAATAAATTGCGAATCACAGAAAAAGGACACCTGTAATTTTTTATTATACCAAAAGAAAAATGGTAAAACAAATGGATGTGGAACTTCACTGTGGATCATCTGGGATTTTATCTGATACAGCTTCACAATTCTCTTCACCTCCACTTTCTCGCTCTTGAGCAGCAGAAGCAGATTCATTAAGACGTTCGTTGCTCTCTCCGGTAGCTTGTGGTGGCGGCGGCAGAGCATGCGAAGCTGAACTTGCATGTTGTTGCTCAGACATCAAGCTTGTAAGACCATTCTGCTGCAGATAAGTCTCCAATGGCTGGCTGGCTACTTGGAGAAGTTTCATCATGCTCACCCGGTTCAACCCGGCTTGCATTTCTTCGCGTTCAGGATAAATATTCAAGTCTATCTCTGACTTGCTGGCTTCAGCCAATTTTCCGGACATGTTGTTGCTTTGGCTCTTGGATTCCAACTCATTTGCGGACCTGGCTTCATTCCCTGAAGGATCAAGGTATGATGATACATGCTTAGAACTGCTGTCTACTTCTGCTTCATCTTTGGGACCCAAAGTAGGTTGGTTTCTCTGAGCGACTTCTGCTTCGCGCTCAGATTGGCGCTTCTTCTTGCGTGTCATCAGGGTTTTAAAACGGCGTTTCACTGTCAAACAGACAATGCATGTGCATGTGGGCTTGTGTTTCCCCTTCCCACTCGGGGGTTGAATGCACACGATACAAGAACAACCAGGACGATGCCTTGGGTGTTTGGTTGTAGTTGCAACTGATGCAGTGCCTGGATCACCCATCTTCTCACCAAGGATTGTAGCAGTGGACAATGCCTCCAGACAAGACGATTCATGCTCCAGACTCAGCCTCTGACTTGTTGCTATTTTCCGTTTCTTAAAATCTATGCAACAGTTGGGTGTAATCATATCAATATTTTTCAAAATTTAGACCAAGTATGCATCACAGAACGTCACTTGCAGTATAAGAAAAAAGCATGTAACAACAACTGATCAGCTACTTTGTTATGTACACAAATATAATTAGACCGTAACTGCACACAGAAACACACTAGTGTACCCACAAAAATCTGTAATGTGGAAACATTTCTGATCTCCCTTCAAATCCCAAACTCATGGCTGATTAAGTTTCCTGACCAGAGTTCAAGTGCTTGAGATTAAAGAAAACTTGACCATGTTTCTTTAATTAAAAAAAAGAAACCAGTTAATCCACAAGCATATTCAGTGATTGTTATTGGATGAATACACAACGTTTATGCTGTTTTAACAGGCCCACATAAGATACAGAAAAACACAAGATTTTAGCCTGACCACTAATGCAAGGGAATGAAACTCTTATTTGGTTATCATATCAACATAAAGGTGTGATTTTCTATTATGCAGACATCAGTTCCAAACCCTATCTTGCATTTAGTAATTTCAGCAAGAAAATTGCCAGTCTTCGGGTCCATACTAGTGGATGATACAGCATAATCTAACTTTATAGTAATAATTGGAAGAGCTGTTTCCTGCTAAAGTCCACTTGCAAGTACACAATAAATATATTATATATAATAATCTTAAGAGGACATTTGCTGTTAACATACCCTTGTGTAGTCTCAGGAGATTTTCCAATTCCCTGGGGGTCAGTTCATCTGGCGCTGAACATGAGCACCTGAGGATAGAAAATCATAAACACGAGATTTACTCATGAGTTTTGCTTTCTCGCAAAAATACATGGCATGAGGAAATCTATTGTTCACCTGCTGTGATCCCAAGCGTTGTCCATACAGGTCCATTTAGGTGGAAGAAGTTCATCGACTGGCAGCCTCCGCCATTTAGAGCAACCATCACATTGAGCCCATTGCTCTTGTCCCCTGAAGATCAAACTTAGTAATTCAAGATTAGACGACTTTATCCAAACAGGAACCTGAGGAATATATATAATTCTTTCAAACAAAAATAATAGAAACACAACATTGCACCATGGGAAGTTTAAGTTCCATTAGGAAATGGAGAAAAGTTGGCCTTCCAACAACTCTAGTGGTTCAGTAATACTTCTTTGAAAGAAACATTACTATTCTCAAGCATATTCAACAATACAAAATTTCATTAGCTTTAAACTACCACAAAAATTTCTATAGAATGCCATCAATTTCAGAAAGTAGAAAGTACCCTTCCCTTTGCGCTAAATAAATTCAGAACCTAAGATCCAGATGGCTTCCTTTTGAATATCTGCTCTTTTATAAGTTTGTTATAGGGTTAAATTTACATGCCATAATGTAAACTGAAATCCTCACCCGGTTGTACGGACCACAAAAATGCTCCTCTTCCCAAAAACTGGAGGATCCTGAATGACAAACGTACATAACAATTAGAGAAAATAAATATTCAGGGTTCTGAAATAAAAATCAGTCAGAATTCATCCTTCAACAAGCTGAGACTCATCATTTGAAGTTTTTCAGTAGAAAGGGGGAAGCCAAAAATTTGGAAATCCGGTGGTTACATAGATAAAGGAAAAAATGTATCTTAGGTAACAGAATAATAGTATTGAACAACCAATGTAGAAAGGCACACAAAACCAATTTGATTTCCAGGTTGACCTGTTTCATACCAATTGCCAAAAGACCATGTCATACTGGCAAGTTTTGCACAAGAAAAGTTAATGAGAACTATGTGCATATTAACATATGGGGAGAAGAGATTAGCAGAATGTTAATATCAATTAAGTTATTCTTCAATATCATTTTCTTTTCTATTATCATTGTATTCAATAATTTCTTATAAATGAACCTCTCCAGGTCAACTAGGTATCACTAGTATTCATCTGAAGTACATTTAATTAACCCCGCAAAGTCACATCCTGTAGCAATTATAAAATTAAATAATAAGTAAAATCAACTATAAGGTATATCAAATGAGAAATTATTCAAGTTCCTAGGCTAGCACGATATTTCTGCATGGATAAAACTATTTGCTAATATGATTAACAGTCACGTCTCTTCTTAGTGGGGAACCAATCTTGGATTATCCTTTATCTATCAATTCCAAACTTTACACAGTGTCGCTAAAGACATCTAAGCATGGTTCTCTGAAAAGGTTCTCAACACCCAAAATTTCAACATTCTGCACAAACCAACAACTCTCAAGAATTAAATTCATCGAAGGAAAGCTTGAAACAATTAACATAACGCCAGAAATTGGCCTCTTTTTTTTTTCTCAGCATTCTATAACAGGAAAACACCAAGGAATACTAAAATATAATCTGTGAATATACTTTAAGTACCGCATACAAAAGGGGACAAGGTTGATTCACTGAGAGAATGAGGGAGGGAAAGTTTCAAAAATCATAAAATAAAAAACATCAGAAAAGTGACTCACTTCATATTCTTCAAAAACATGGTCCTCAATCGTGATGATGCTTGGCATAACGGTTGGGGGTGGGCGGAGCATATCCTGTGCCTCTTCCCAAGTAAGTTTCAGCTCTAGAGCATCTAGTCTGTCAATGAGGAACCTCTTACTTTTTGAACCAATATTTCGAGATCTCTTTCGTTCCGGAGCCAGCATTGATGGCAGCAGCAAGCCTTCCCTTGTCTTGTCCTCCAGCTTCTCAAATTTAAGCCAGCTAATATCACCAGGAGTGGAACTCAAATGTTTGGACAGTGTGTTTAGGTGAGGATCAGTGCTTCCCTTTAATGACTGAAGAACGCCAGAGTAACTACTTATTATAGATAGGTTCTCAAAAACTCCCGAAAAGAAACTTTCAGTTGAATGACCACCATTAGGAATGGCAGATGGTTGTGCATCCTGTTTATTTGATAATTATACATCAATATTATGCAAATCAATTTTTCCACCACAAAAATTGACTGTGAACTTTACCTGCATTGCAGCAGAACTCGATGCTTTACGAAACCCCATAACAAGTTTCCCTTCTGGATCCATACGGCTAAATGTCACTGTAGCAACAACTATACTTTAAAGAACAATAATGATAATAAACTCATGTGTAATACCAAACTTGTAGCTTATAATAATAGGTCCTAGAAAGAGATGACAGAGTCTTGTCCATGGCATGAAAGTATTGAGTCAATCTACAGTTTTAGCTAGAAAAATATAAGCATCAAGAAGATGATTTTGGCTTTCTAAGCAAGACATGTAAACAATACCTGTATCTCCTGCTTGCAACTGCATGGACTGTATGCAAGGAGTTACTCCCTCCAACACATACATCCTGCTGTTATTATTAGGCCAAAATCTGAATTGAAACACCCATTCCTTTCCCTTTACATCTTGAATCCTCAGAGGAAGGCCCTCTGGTTGAGAAATAGGTGGAAAATAGGCCTGTACAGTTGTTAATTGTTAACTAATATTCCGTAAGGTCACAGACTAAAAAATAATGTAAATCAGTGGCTCAAATGTTATTAAGTAGAACAAAAACTTACTTCAGCACATGCTTTAGGGAGAACCAAACGACCGATTCGACCAGCATCACTCGCACTTAAAACCTTTTCAAACAGAGGAACAATGGTGGAATTTGAACTATAAGAAAACACTGTCAAAGATGCAAATGTCTGAGATAGAAGATAACTAGAAAGGTAACATAACTTTGGCTGTGAACTTTCAAACAAATCCTTAGATTCCAAGAATGGAAACCAAGAGAAAACTAATTAAAGAAAATTCTTTTTTGAGGGAAAATGATATACAAAACAAATTAGAGAAATGATGCAATGAAATATCAATGTATTTATTTTGAAAAGAACTGTAAAAAGGATACTCTCCAGATAGTTGCTGCAATTCTTGGTCTGTAATTCTGGGCCAATAGCGAGGAAGCAACTGATTTCGGCCCCGTCCTTCAGCAGGTGGCCTAGCAACACGAACTTGGGACATGCCTGCATTTGCCTCAGATCCTGTGGCAAGGGCTAATTGTGGAGGCTTAGGCAAAAGATGGCGAGACCTGTTTCCTTGATGGATGAAAGAGGATGTCTTACTGTGTTCTTTTTCTTCAAGGACACCACTGGGGAAAGAATTTGAGTTTACAACAGGAGAACCCAGGGTAATGCTTAAGTTTGTATGTGCCAACGATTCATACATATCTTTTGCGCCCAGGTTTGCCATAGAAACATCTGGCTTGGCAGCTTCCTCCAGTTTCATTTTCCCAAAAGATCCAGCTGGGTCATCATTCTGAAATTGAAGCAAGTTTCTCAGCCCCACACCCTCTGAACTATTGCCCAACTGCATAAGCTTAATTCTGTCAACACTGCCACCCAATTGGTTGTCCACAAAGGTTGATTGCAAGTCACTGGCATTATCAGTTTTCAGTGTGCCAAATCCATTGGGCTTTTCGTCACCCGCCACCTGCATGAAGAAGTTTTAAAATCATCATCAAAACTTGACTATTACAATTGAACTCCTAAAATTCAAGAGCATTAACACCTTTAATATAATCATGGATGTAACCTTTGAAAGGGAGAGTGATAAAAAGATAAGATAAAGAATTGATTATCATTCTCAGAAACCAAGGTGCAGATGTCATACATTTGTAAATCTCTGAAAATGGCTTAGATTACCGCATAAGTAAATTTATCTTACCAAGTCAAGTTCTGACTTTTTTGTGCAGTTTATACAGCTTACACCCCCAGTATCAAGAAGCTCAATGAAAGACCTAGAAGCCATGCATCCACAATGAAGACGCTGCCAATGCCAAACCAATTAGACCGTACTCCAAACCAGAAGGTATGAATAAATGTACAGATAACAAAAAAGACAGAAAGGAAACATATGTAAGTTCTTATGCTATTTTCTCACCTTGCCGCATGAGGTGCACTCTCTCCAACCAGAGTCCTTGGAGTGGAACACGTCACAGAACATTAACTGCTCAAATGCAGACCTAAAAATATATACAGATACCAAATCAAATTAAGTTAGAACACCCAACAAAATTAAGTTCATTTGTCAAGAATTAAATTACTTTTCACATAATGAAGTCGATGACAACAAAAATAGTAATAGTTTTGACTTTTGCAAATGATTTTGATTTATATGGCAAGAAATAATATAACCTCAGCAGTGACAAACTAATTCGTCTGATTAATCCAATTCATTCCAAGTTATAGCCAGCAGATGGCCACGTGAAACACCAAAAATAGAACAAAACTAAACCATAGAATAAACGTAATTAAAATTAAGCCACAGCACGTAAATTTTGAAGTTTTTATTGCAAACTTTACGATACGAAAGAAGAAAGGAATGCAAATTACCCGCACTTATCACAGAGAACAGCAAATTCGCCAGATCGCAGAGCCCAACCTTTTCTCCACTCGATCGACGTCGACGCTTTACATACCTCATTCATGCAAGTCCTGGACTCCATTTCTTCCAACCTCAATCTACAAACAACCAAAACTTAATCAAATCATATATAACGAATCCCTAATAATCCTCCCATCAACAATACACAGAAAGAAACATAAAATTGATCAACATAAACAGAACTCCGTCAGACTACCAGTCACATAGAACCAAAAGAAATAGTTACTAACCTCCTGTTCCAACAAAATGACATCGAAATAGCTTCACTTTCTTCTACGAACGTTACTCTGAACCTCCATATAAGATTCCTCAGTCGTATTCTCAGCTTTTCAGCGTCAAAATTGACGGTGCAGCGTCGAAACCGGCAAGTTAAAAACTGAATCGGCGATCGAAACCGAAGAAAAAGAAAATTTTGTGCATGCAGAAGTAACAGAAGAAAAGACGGAGAAAGAAAGATAAGAATTTGGTACATTCAAAAATGCATGCACGATGATGCTTCAAGACTCCGCCAACTCTCTCATTCTTCTTCCCTCTTTGGTGTTTTCCCACTTGCTCTAGATTCTTTATTTTTTAATTTTAATTTCTTATGTTTTTAAATCGAAATTTAAAATAAAAAAGACAGTACTCGCGAAAAATATCTCCCACTCTCGATGACACGCGTGTGGCTGCATACATCGTTGGATCAAGAGGGAGGGAGGGCGAGATGGCGATGGGGATGATGTGGAAGACAGTTGCGAGTGAGAGAAGATGAGGAATAGAATACCAAGAGTATAAAAATACGGCGTGTGGACAGCACCGTAAAGTGCGCCACTAATTGGCTTTTTGTATCAAAACAGCATCCGCATTTCGCATGCAATAAGGTTCAGATTGAAATTACCACGATCACCCTGTCATTCTTTTTTCACGTTTTCTGTCAGGATAATTATCCAATTGGTCCCTATAGTTTACCATAATAATAAATATATCTATAAATGTATCAATTGTCTCATATTCATTCATGTGCTGATGGCCCCAAGTCCCATCAATCGTATGAAACTATAACTAAACACTCAATTTGATATATATTGTTGATGGTAATTTTTTTCACCCTCTTAATGTCAACAGACGATATTGATGTTCTCGAATTCTCAAGATTTCAGGTCCTATAAATACCAAAAAAAATTAAATATACTAATATTTTGATAAAAATTTTCTAATATTTAAGTTAAAAAATATTTTTTAGAAGGTTAAAATAAAAAGAATAAACAATTAAATTTTTACTTAAAAACAAATTAATTAAATATTTTGTCAACATAACAACTAAACTTTTCTTTTGACACTATAACAACTAATTTTTATTATCCCATTTATGAATGAAAACTTTTCTTTTATAAGCTTCTTTTAAGTAGTTGATAAAAGCTACATTCTCTTAATTAACTTTTTCTAATGAGCAATTATCAAGTAGTGAGTAATTTTTAATATCATAGATAATTTTTATATCATAAGCGATTTTGTATTGTAGGTAATTTTTTATTATAATTTTTAGTTACCATATCCTTTTAATGGTGAGAGAAACATGAAATATATATATATATATATATATTATTTGTATTCTTTGAGTTCTTAGATTTTGTATGAAAAAAAAATTAATCTATTATTGAAAATGATTCATATTTAAAATAACTCATCGAGTAATCAGTTAATTAAGAGATTTAAATTTTTAAATTAATATCTCAAAAAAAAAATATATATATATATATATATTATTTTCATTTGTAATAAAATAATTTCTCAAATTTTATGATTATATTCAAGAAAAAATATATTAAATCTTTTTACTATGTTAGCGCAAATGAATAGTTAAGCGTAAATTGAATAGTACCTAAACATATGGACAGAAAGATTAATATACAATTTATAGGGATAAATTTGATAATTACCATTTTGAGATATTTTAAAACCATGCGCCGTCCGAAGAACTAGTTTTATGCGGTATTTATGATGTCATGCAATTAGGTGATGATGTAAACAATACCTACTTCGATGAAAGAGAAACGCTAACACACGCGCGGCGGAGGAATGAGTCGTCACACGTGGATTTACACGATTTGCTTTTATCAATTAAAAATATATTGAAATGAGGATTAATTATTTTTCTCACGACTTAGTGACCGATACGATTGGCATGTTTCCATTCAGTTTGTCAACGCACGTTGACCTTGTGTGGAGTGGGGCTGGCCGCCATTGCCCTTCTTCGACCGCCTTTGCTTTTTTTCATTCCAGTACAGGGGGGAACAAGAGGTAACATCCCTACCTTTTAAAAAAAATAATAAATACAAAACGTGTTTTAATTATAAATTTTAAAATAAAAAATAAAAATAATTAACAAAAAATTTAAAATAAATAATATATAATTTATAATAATTATATAAATTAAACTTACGTCAATAAAAAAGATTAATTGTATAACATTTTGAGATAATTATTAACAAATATTAATATTTAACGTATTAAATTAGTTAAAATTGATGTGATATGCATGGGTTATTAAATTTTAAATTTAGTAATTAATATTTTTAAATTAAATAAATTTATAATGTAAAATATAATATAAAGAAAATAGGGATATTAATAAATGAATTTATTTAGGAAAAAAATAAATGGCTTTATTTTGACCACCTTCTTCAAGTTCTATTAAAAATGATTGCCTTGGAAATTTTCAAATAATTTTATTTTATACAAATATTTATACTTAAAAAAAATACAAAAAAATATACAAGCACATAGCATAATAAATACAAATATATTTAAATACTAAAAATTACAATTTTGAAATAATTAATTTAAAATTTTAAATAAATAATATAAAAAATTTTAAATTTTAAAATAATTTATATTAAATATAAAATATATAATATATAATTTAACTGCTCGAGTTCAAATTTTATTACTGAACAAAAAAAAGTATATTGTATTATTTTGAAATAATTATAAAAAAATATTAATATTTAACGTACTTAAATTAATTAAAATTAATGTGATATAATGACATGAGGTAGTCAAATTTTAAATTTTAATAACATATTAATTAATTGATATTTTTAAATTAATAATGTAAATTGCAATTTGCAAGGGATTGGGATACTTGTATGAGCTGGCGAGTAACGAGCACCCGGCCATCTAAATTATTTTACGACAGCAGAGGATTTCTCTTCTTCGCTGTCCGTCTTTCACTTCACTTTCATCAAATCCATCCCTTCTCTGAATGCGGTCTCTTTCCAGATATCCCAGTTACTAACACTTGCTTTTCGATTTCATTTTCCGTTTCGAGTTTGTAAATTGAGTGTGCGCGCTAAGTGTTTCTGTTTTTGCCAGACAGGGATTTGCGCGTTGACTGGCAACGTTATCAAAGTGGGTACCAGCATTGAAGTAGATGGAGCTCCTTGGCGTGTTTTGGATATAATTTCCTTCGTTTATTTTTTAGCTGAGCTCGTTAACAGTTTGCCTGAACTTGTAGCTTTTGCATAGTTTCTTCATGTGAAAACCGGGAAGGGAGCAGCATTTGTTAGGACCAAGCTTGGCAATTGCATGATAGTAACCACAGTTGAGAAGACTTTTCGAGCGGGAATTTCGGTTTTGTAGCAAAAAAAAAAAAAAAATTGCAATTCAACCTATCATTTAATTTTTGTCCGACTGTTTGTTTAATTGGGTTTGCAATGGCCAACATTTCGAAGACTTCAACGTTTGTTTTGTGGGTTCTTTGAGCGTTTAGGGTACTGTTTTTTATTTACTTGTCGCTTGTAAGGTATCTTTATATAGTCTTTAGAAGGGATTATGTGTTCTGACTCTATGAATTTAAGCACCAAATTTTCGGCTGACTTGCAATGTGAAGTGCGATAGGTACACTTTTGAAGTAATATGGATTCAATGCAAATTTGGTTTTGCATGGACAAACTTCTTTTTATTATTTATCACAAATTGAAACTGGGTACCTATATGGATCTTTACTGCCTTTATTCGGGTAATTTTTTTGCCAGGTTGAAGGGGCAAATGTATTCAAGGAAACCAAGCAATTCACATACAAGGATGGTTCAATGTTCGTTTTCATGGACCTGGTATTATTTTTAGCATCCCGTTTCATCCAACTCGTTAAATTTACTTAAGTTTCCATTTAATCTTGCTTGTCAAAAGCATTCTCCATTATCACATTTTATGGTGTTATTGTATTTCAAGCGGAATCAATTTCACTATAATTCGCAATGCTATATTTTTCCCAGAGCACATTTGAAGAAATTCGTCTCAATGAGATGGATGTTGGGGACAAGAAAAGTGGCCGAAGGAGGGAATGGACTGCAATTTGCTATTTTGGAAAGGACAAGTAATTTTCTATCAAGTTTAAATACTTAAGAAGGCAATTTTATCTGGATGACGTGGCTTTCCTTGATGGCTTAAGATGTGAAGCTCCATCCCTGTATACTAGCTTTGTTTTTACATTTTCAAGTTAGCTGCATTTGCTTACATTCATAAGTGTGGTGCCAACCATTAGCGAATGATAAAAGTTATGTTGTCATTGTTGCTGTCTGCATCTTATCAGTCTGCTGATTGATGTGCTTGCAGGTTATTGATTTTGAAGTTCCAATTACAGTTCAGTTGACTGTAGTTGATGTTGATCCTGGCCTTAAGTCGTAACACTGCTTCAGGTAATGTCGATTTGCTTCTCTAGGAAATCTCAAGGAGGAAATTATTCATTGTGATTTATCCATTGTCTCTGTTTGATGACATACTACCGAGGGCTTATGGGTTCTCTTTCCCTGAATTTTGTTTAAGGTCTATATTCTTTTTGGAACTTGCTTTTTGAGAAACAATATTCTTGTGGCAGGTCGATCTCGTTAGGTTCTCTGGACACTGGTGCTGCGGTGAATGTTCCATTATTTGTTAATACAGGTGATGAAATATTGGTGGATACAAGAACTGGGCAATATATGGTTCTAGCTTTCAGAGATTTCTTTCGTCAGCAAAATTTCCTCTTGTATTTTTGCCGATATGGTAGCCTGTTGTATCTTCATTAATGCCAGAAATTTACATCAGCCTGAGATAGGTTCATGTTCGAGTAGTTGAGTTTGTTCCATGTGCGTTTCTTTCAAAATCAAATTGAATATAGACATAGTTCTTCTCCATATAAAAGCCGTGGCTCAGAACTCAGTTTAGCAAGAGTTTCAAATTCTCTGCGAGTATTCAAGTCTGTGTGTGTGTGAACTATGAGCATAGATTACAATAATATCACTGCCTCTTATCAGTGCAAAGAGAATACTATAATACAGTAACTTGATTATTCATTTGCCAGTGAGATAAACATGGTGGATAGAAAAAGCTTTCCCCAGGGTTATATGTTGTGGCTTCCTATGGGGAACTACACCTTGCTTCAGAGCTGTACCATATACAACGCAAGCATCGGTGAACCTTTCCAGTCGATCTAACGTCTTAATCAGGATGTCATATGATGTTCTGCTTGGGATTTTGCCATGTTTGTACATGAGAAATCGGAGCAGCAATGCCTCCTCAACTTTTCCTTCACCACAAAGTGCTTGAATCACATTGTTAAAGGTGATCGTCCGCGGGATGCACCCCATTTCAATTATATGGTGCAAATGGATCATAGCTTCGTCAGTTTTCTTTCCCATACTAAGAGCTCGGATCACCATTCCATACGTACCAGGGTCTGTGACAGAAACTTTCTTAGTCATTTTCTCAAACAGTTGATATGCATCTTCTGACAAGTCCTTTTCTTCCCATGATTTAATGCATAACCCTCTTAGTAGAGAGTTCATCATCCTCTCATCCACCTCAAAACCAAAATTCACCATTTCATTAAAAGTTCTGAGTGCTGGCCTTATTTTTCCCCATTTCAACAACCCATTTAACAAGGTGCTATAGCTGATATTATCTGGCTTGCAATTAATCTTCTTCATAAGCTTTAAGACATCAATTCCTTTCAGTGGCTTCCCTTCCTTGCAATACCCATTAAAAAGAGTGTTAAAAGTGACCACATTTGGTGTCAATCCACTCTCCATAGCTTCATTGAGCAATGCCATTGCTTCATTTGACCTACCCACTTTGCAAAAACCATCCATAACAGCTGTATATGAATAAATGTCAGGCTTCATGGAGTTTTTCTTAATGTTCATCAACATTTCATATGCTTCCTCCACTCTTCCCACGTAACACAAACCCTTTAACAAACAATTATATGTCTGAATACTAGGTTTGCCCCCTATTTTACCCATAAATTCAAAAACCTCAAAAGCTTCCTGCATCCTACCACTTTTGCACAAAGAATTTATAACACTAGTACATGTAGTAACATTTGGGTAAAACCCTTTTTCAACCATGCTATCTATAACCTGTCTAGCCTCAAACAGATCGTTTTTCTTGCAGTAACATCTAATTATAATAGAAAATGTCCAAGAATTTGGCGCTAACCCATAAGATGATATCTCAGAGTACAATTTCAGAGCAGCGTCTTGCTCATTTGCCATAACTATAGACATGAGCAAATCATTGAACTCAGATATGCTCCACTTTCTACCATCTTTGGTAACTTTACTGAAGATATCAGCTGTCTCTTTCATGGGTAATGCTTTGATTTTGTCCATGAACTTTTGTGCCCGCAAACCGCTGTTAGCCAGATTGAGTGTTCGTAGTGGTGTTTCTGCGGCAGATAATGACACTGTTGCATACACAACCAGCTTGTTGAAAAGTTGGATTTTGTCATGGTTTTTTCCATCAGTGTTGGTTAAGATGAAAGAATTACTCAGAAATGGAGACCGCAGAAGTTGGGAAGCTGGAGGAGATGGAGAAGACATCGTCACAGTGAACTGACTCTATCTTCTCTTCACCGATTCTCCTAACTCTCGAGTCTTATTAAATGACCATCATTCAATAAGATAGATGGCAAATCGTTTGCTGTATACATAATACGGCAAGTCCGTGATTATCTGTAAGACCGCTCGTCCAATAATTCGAACGACAAGACAACCACGAAGAAATAAGTTGTTTGACGTGTCGTTTTATGATCAGTGTGACGACTGACTTATCGTTCTCGCCTAACATAATAGTTGGACAGTAATCATAACGAGTCGCTTTGATTGTGTATCTAAATTATAATCATAGTACAAAAGTGTACCAGCATTACCAGTGATTTCAGAAGACAAAAAAAAAAAGGACAAAAATTTGCTGAAATGTAATGACGCGTAGCCTGAGAATTATTCAAAAGCGTAGAGATCTACTGAATGTCTTGTAATACTTGGGATTTTTGGGATCTGGGATTTCATTTCTTCCCCCATTTTTGTGGTTCTTCTTACTCTTCCTGCCAAGAATGGGCTTCAGCAACTTCTTGAATACCTTGCTGAAACCCGACCCACGTCGCCCGTGTCGCACCTCCGTCGTGACAAGTGGCAGCACCGGCACCGGTGACGGTGGTGGAGCATGGTATTGGGGCCGAGGCACATTTGGCTCCGAGAGACTCCGCCGCAGAATGGCTTGGTTCAATTGAACTTCAAACGAGAGTCTCTCGAACTGGTCCAGCAGGTTGCTCTGTTCGTCCCCGAATCTTCTCAAAACAACTTCTAATTCGTCCATGGTGGTATGATTTGAACAAACATGGTCTGTTGTTGTTTATAATATGCACGTGAAAGTGAAATGTGAGATGGAAGCTGGTTTATGGATTCTGTTGTTTTGATTATGTAAGTGGATTGCTTGAACATGAAGAAGGAAGGCTGAATCAAAAGCATCGAGAGAACAGTGACTGCATGGAGGTGCAAAAGGCTGCCAAAGCGTTACAGTAACCCATTTCTCCCTTGCAATAAATATGCAACGCCAATTTTCAATCAGCATGGACTGTAATTTTGGGAAACAGATGTTTTCTTGTACCGTGACTTGATGCAAAAGTGATGAGTGATGAATGTGATTCCTAAGCCAAATTGTCTAGTTAACACTTTATGCTTTCTTGTATGAAACACATTATGTTTTATTCCCTAACATAGCATAAACATTCTTCTCCTTTTTAAGAGGCTTACTTCACACCAAAGTTTTGAATTACATCAACACGATAAGGTATTAGTAGGGTTGGCATTTTTCCTCGGGGGCCGGGCTGGGCCATTCGTGGCGGGAAATGCGAACATATTTGGCCCTGTTTAGGTAAACTGGTGAAGGCTAGAAACTGGGATGGCCTTCCATCCTTGGCCCTGACCTGTTACCAGACTTTGAACAGCTTTTTAGTCCATAAATTTAATAACTATACTTAAAAATATCATATGAATTGAGAGTTAATGCTGCTCAATCCGTTAGGACCGAGAAACATGACCATATTTGATCTTATTCATGAAGACAAGCCGGTGAATTGGGCTATATTTGATCCCGTTTACAA
Source organism: Swietenia macrophylla (assembly GCA_032401905.1). Taxonomy (NCBI): domain Eukaryota; kingdom Viridiplantae; phylum Streptophyta; class Magnoliopsida; order Sapindales; family Meliaceae; genus Swietenia; species Swietenia macrophylla. The sequence continues at coordinate 3,668,398 of CP135576.1, forward strand.
AAATAGGCTAGAGACGAGAATGGCAACACTCTCTTGTCTCTGGCCTGTTGCGATCACAAGGTAGTAGGGATTTGTTTGATATAAGTAAATACAATTTGTTCGTATTTTATAAATATGTAAACACTTAAGGGGATATTGTTATTATCCAATTATCAAACGGGCCTATGGACGAAGGCTCATAGTGTTAAATGGACTGAAGATGTGCAAATCAGGCCCATGTCGCCGTATTCAGATGCCCAGATTAGATTTACCTGCGTAAAAACCCTAAATGATCTATTCAAAGGTTAGTTTATTCAGTTTCAGTTAAATCGAAATCCCATTCCAGAATGAAATTTATTTTCTTTTTATTGTTGTTATTGTGATTATTTGTCCAATTTGATTCCACTGCGTGAAATCCAAGCTCAGATGTTTCTGAATCTGTATGAACTTTTCTAATTTGGCAGGAAGATGAGATTTTTGGATCTCTTCTTCGGATCGAGAATTGCAGCAATTTTTGGGGATTTGATTTCCACAGGCTAAGGCGCATTTTGATCTTCGAAGAGAAGAAAGTGGTTAGAGTGTTGTATTGTAATGGATAAAAATGTAGTTTTGGCAGTGTTTTTCTTGTTTTTAGTTGTTGCCGATGCTTCCCATGTTAAATTTCGAAAGTTAGCTGCTGCTTCCCCTGAAAATAATTCCAATTCAACCCAAGTAATACTCAATTTGTCTCTCTCTGTTTTTTTAATTTAATTTTCGTTGAAAATGTAATAATTTAATGGGGTTTTTCATTCTAGGTTTCGGGGGAAAATAAACCGGATCCTAAATCGATTGATGCCGCGCAGAAGCCAGAAAATGATCAAGTACAAAATAATTCATCCCAGTTGGATCCGAAACCCTTAAATAAAAAGGATTTGGTGAGTTCACTTTCTCCAAACCAACCAACGGATACTGAAGGAAATTTAAATTCTACGAATTTAGAGAGTCAGTCGCCGGATCATAACCGAACAATGAATAATGTGAAAAGCCTGAAGAGTTCTAACAATACGGATGATGGAAAGATTTCGAAAATTTCTAATGGTACAGATTCGACAATGAGTCATTCTGATAAGGGGGAGATTCCGAAACATGTCAATGGTACGGATTTGCTGAGTCCTTCTCCTGTGAGTGGAACGGATAATGGGAAGAATGGTGGAAACAAAACGGAAAATAAGAAGAATGGTGGAAACGAGGCGGGTAATGGGAAGAATGGTGGAAACGAAACGGGTAATGGAAAGAATGGTAATATTAAAGAGAAGAATATTGATACTCAAAGCATTTCAGAGTTGGGGGTTAATGAAACTTGTGATGGGCTGCGTAAATGCACAGACCTGAAAACAATGATTGCATGCATTCAAAATTTTGACGCTGGTAATTCCCATCGCTTTTGGTCTTGTGTCAATTGTTTCTTTTACTATAATGCTTTAGAATTTGGGATTGTTTCTATTTAAGAGATTGTGCAATTGGTTGAACTACAGTTATATGATCTAATTTGCAATGTAGAATGTGAGAGATAATTGATCTGGAATTATTTGTTTGCATTTATACAGCGATTGGGATAGTTTTAAAGTGTCGACATTGATGGAATATCTTCCCTGGATATTAGTGATTGCTTAGTTACTTGGGTTATAAAGATACCAGTTGTAGGAAAAGCTTAAGATATAAAGAAATTAATTCTTACATGCTAATGACATGAAAAATCATAATTTACTCAAAAAAAAAAAAAAATCATTGCTTTCACCAATACAATGTGGGGGCTTCTTGCTGCTGGGTTTACATGGATTGAATTACTGTACACTAAGCAAACTTGTGAAAGCATTTATTGTCTTCCTCGTATCAGTGTTTGTACCTGTTTTTTTCTTTTTGGAAAAAAAAAAATGAATTCTAGTTTACTAGTTTACTCTTATGTATTCCATGACCTATCTAGTTTACTCAATTACAAATGTTACATTACCCAAAAGCCTACTCTTTAAAACCCCGTGTTGTTTGCTAAGTGTGGATGCCGTTCCTAAGTTGCCACCAGATGTCTGATTATGCTTTGTATTGTTCCTTTTTAACATTTATAAGCACACAAATTGGCAGAAAATATGCATCTGTAATTGTGTGTCCTTAAATTCAGTTGGTTTTTGGTATTACCTTCTAGTGGATTGGGTTTTATTTGGAAGGGTGATAGTCTCCTGGTATTTAGGTGGTACTGATTTTAGTACACCAATAAATTTTTATGTATCATTCATCATCCAGTTAATTAATCCTTTTGAAATGCAAAATGTGGAAATCTATCTAAATTCTTCAATAATTTCTCTCTCTATTGAAAATGGCATGAGAATCAATAAGATATTATGCCTCAAGTTATATGATCACTGATATACTAATTGTTCTTCCTTTATTTTGCTTTTGGTATAAATGTTGCATGATGTGATCTTTGAAACTAATTGAAGCACAATTGGCATGTTGGAATCCTTTCCATGTGTTTCTGAAAAGAATTTAGTGTCAAAGATTTAGTTTATTTGTCTCTCTGCCATGGCAACTATTATTGTAGTTGAGTTCCGTGGTCCTTCCCAAATGCATGGATTCAAATATGTTGATAAATTTCTTTAGGCTTAGCTCTAAGTTAAATGGGTATGGTTCAGGTAGCTCAGTAGGCTGCATTTTTAAATCTTATCACATAAATGAGCAAATTACTAGAATTATTTTCCCTAATCCGATTAACACGTTTATTTGTACTTGTTGAATGGTACATTAGATAACTTATTTTCAGATAGAGTGGAATAACTCAACAGGATGCATGCAGCTTATTTAGTTGGGATTAAGGATTTGTTAGTTATATTGAGTCCTACAGATTTCTTTTACATGTCTCTTCATTAAACATTTCAGGATTTACCACATCCCAAATCTGAGAATGTAACAGCTATGTTCTTACCCACAGATCATACCTCTATACTGTTTGAAGTGTTTAAGATATTTAAAGCTATAATTCATGCTCAAGTTCTCAACATTACTAGAAAACTTGGTAAATCTTACTCTGATTTCCTTTTCTTTTATCAGGGTCCAGAAAACTGACAGTTCTAGTCCAAAATCACGGAGAAAATACTTTAATGGTGAATCTTACTATCTCAATTGCTGTTCAAAGTCTTTTGAAGCCGCTTAAAGTATCCAAACACCAGACCCAGAAGGTATGGGCTATTAGGTGTCTGCTGCTTGCTTCTTTTTTTTTAATAACATTAAACCATGTCTTAAAGGTAATGCAAGAAATGCCATTGGATAAAGCTCGATTTACCTATTTCTTATAATATAGTTTCTATTTATTTTACCCAGTCGGATACATTCCACACCCTTAACCTCAACTTTTTTTCTTCAAACCTCATGTCTGAAGCTCATAGGTCCCATAACAGTTTGATTGAGTGCTAATGTCTGTAAAAAATAATTACCTATACCATTGTTAAGGCTTTTTACCAGAAAAACAAGGATAAACATGCATGCGGATGAAGAAAAAAAATTTTGGAAAGGAATATTTCCTTTGTTACTTGATTTGGCTGAGATCTAGATGCTCATCACTCATTTACTTTATTTGAGATTTAATATTCTAGACTCATGGATGTTCCACAAATTGTATGCTTGTTACTGTTTTCAGTCCACAGAAACTTCACTGATCCCTGTTTTTTTTTTTCTTTGCTTATTTTTAGATAAGTATTTCGCTATCCACTATCAAAAACACCAAATTGATATTAAATGCTGGAAACGGGGAATGCGTGCTTCATACGGACCATCCTGAATCTGAAGAAAATGTATTCGTCTACCTCCCTTCTTATGACAAGTTAATAACCCCCATCAATGGTGCCTACTTCCTGATTCTTTCTATTCTAGTTTTCGGAGGGACATGGGCTTGCTGCAAGTTTAGGAAAAAGAGATGGCATGATGGAGTTCCTTATCAAGAACTTGAAATGGGACTGCCTGAATCTGTTTCGGCCACGAATGTTGAAACAGTGGAAGGTTGGGATCAAGGTTGGGATGATGATTGGGATGAAAATAATGCAGTGAAGTCACCTGCAGCTGCTCGTATAGGAAATATTTCAGCAAATGGTCTGACTTCTAGGTCTCCAAACAGAGACGGTTGGGAATATGATTGGGATGATTAAAATTTTTACTCGCATGAAAGGTGGGATTTGGGAGTTTGACCAGGGAACTGGATGAGGACGACCAAGATATACAGAACTGTAGGAGACTTTAATAGACAGAATGTAAATCATTCTCATACTTGCATCATTGGCAATAGTACCAAGGCTCCTGGAACTGAGTTTCCACAATAGGTTTCCTTTTATTTCCTTGTTCCTGCGATACAAGGAAGCAGTTTTGAAGAAATTTTGTTACGGGAAGGATGGCAAAATACTGTGCAAACAGGGTTACTGTTTTTTTTTTTTTTTTCCTGCTTCCCCCCTTTTTTGATATTAAGTTTCTCATTTGACTGGAAAGTAAATCACACTGTTTGATTGGGACCAAAAGCAGAAACAAGAATCTCTTGGTGCCTGTCATTCAATTCAAAAACTCTAATTTAGTCTATTCCTACCATGGATGTGGATATATTTCATTCACTTTTTTCGGTCTAGTTTTTTTGTTTTCGCTTGAATTGGTGTCTTATCATTTTTGGATCACTCCAAAATTTACCAAAATTCAGAATCTGAAGTTGATTCTGTCGTACTTTTTGATCAGACTGTGAGCTGAGATCTACCAGCAAATGGTGATGGTGGATCCACTTATTAAGATTTCTTAATCAAAGCATCCTTGAGAAAATGCTCAAGAACTTGATTTAAAGATAAATGTTTTCCAATTGTTCCCACAGAAACTCAACGTTTGCATTCTACAATTTGGTGGAAGTTGGTTTGGGTCTATCATTCTGTCTGTTCTTAGTGTAACAAAGAAAAAGGCTGAGGCAAGAAATTTGTTGCTTATGGTATTGTTTCTAAAATTCATTTTTAGAAATCAGATGGTTAAAAACACTTGATTAAACACAGTTGTTTAAGAATGCAACAAGACACTTGATATACTCTTCATCCTGTTCCAAGTCTTTACTTTCACATCTTTCAATAACGTTTTTTTCACTTATAGTTCACTTCTGTTTTCAGTTTACATTCATGAAACTACTGTTTCTGATAAGAACTCCATTTTATTCTCATGACCCATGAGCTAAACAATTCACACACCACCACCCCGCCTTCCCAACCCCCCAACCCACCACACACCCCAAAAAAAAAAAAAAAAAAACAAATTGCGCAACAAATACCATCATCATGCTTGCCATGGCAACTATTAAAAGCGCAATTTGTTTTTTTTTTTTTTTTTGGGGGGGGGGGTGGTGGGTTGGGGGGTTGGGAAGGCGGGGTGGTGGTGTGTGAATTGTTTAGCTCATGGGTCATGAGAATAAAATGGAGTTCTTATCAGAAACAGTAGTTTCATGAATGTAAACTGAAAACAGAAGTGAACTATAAGTGAAAAAAACGTTATTGAAAGATGTGAAAGTAAAGACTTGGAACAGGATGA